>CABHPQ010119257.1:0-14336 GCA_902168405.1 Peromyscus aztecus | reverse complement strand
ATCAGGTCATACTTCAAAAACCTCTACTCCACAAAACTGGAAAATCTAAAAGAAATGGATAATTTTCTGGATAGGTACCACATACCTAAGTTAAATCAAGACCAGATAAACTATTTAAATAGTCCAATAACCCCTAAGGAAATAGAAACAGTCATTAAAAGTCTCCCAACAAAAAAAAGCCCAGGACCAGATGGTTTCAGCGCAGAATTCTACCAGATCTTCAAAGAAGAGTTAATACCATTACTCTCTAAATTGTTCCACACAGTAGAAACAGAAGGAACATTACCAAACTCCTTCTATGAGGCTACAATTACCCTGATTCCTAAACCAAACAAGGATACAACAAAGAAAGAGAACTACAGACCCATCTCCCTCATGAACATTGATGCAAAAATACTCAATAAAATACTGGCAAACAGACTCCAAGAACACATCAAAACAATTATCCACCATGATCAAGTAGGCTTCATCCCAGGGATGCAAGGGTGGTTCAACATACGAAAGTCCGTCAATGTAATACACCATATAAACAAACTGAAAGAAAAAAACCACATGATCATCTCACTAGATGCAGAAAAGGCATTTGACAAAATCCAACACCCCTTCATGATAAAGGTCCTGGAGCGATCAGGAATACAAGGAACATACCTCAACATAATAAAGGCAATTTACAGCAAGCCAACAGCCAACATCAAATTAAATGGAGAGAAACTCAAAGCAATTCCACTAAAATCGGGAACGAGGCAAGGCTGTCCACTCTCCCCATACCTATTCAATATAGTACTTGAAGTTCTGGCCAGAGCAATAAGACAGCACAAGGAGATTAAGGGAATACAAATGGGAAAGGAAGAAGTCAAGCTTTCCCTATTTGCAGATGACATGATAGTATACTTGAGTGACCCCAAAGATTCAACCAAGGAACTGATACAGCTTATAAACACCTTCAGCAACATAGCAGGATACAAGATCAACTCAAAAAAATCAGTGGCTCTCCTATATACAACTGACAAGCAGGCTGAGAAGGAAATCAGAGATACATCACCCTTTACAATAGCCACAAATGACATAAAATACCTTGGGGTAACACTAACCAAGCAAGTGAAGGACCTATATGACAAGAACTTCAAGTCCCTGAAAAAAGAAATTGAAGAAGATGTCAGAAAATGGAAAGATCTCCCATGCTCATGGATAGGGAGGACTAACATAGTAAAAATGGCAATTTTACCAAAAGCTATCTACAGATTCAATGCAATCCCCATCAAAATACCAACACAATTCTTCACAGACCTGGAAAGAATAATACTCAACTTCATATGGAAAAACAAAAAACCCAGGATAGCCAAAAGAATCCTGTACAATGAAACAACTTCTGGAGGCATCACGATCCCTGACTTCAAGCTCTACTATAGAGCTACAGTAATAAAAACAGCTTGGTACTGGCATAAAAACCGACTTGTGGACCAATGGAATCGAATTGAAGACCCTGACATTAATCCACACACCTATGAACATATAATTTTTGACAAAGAAGCCAAAAGTGTACAATGGAAAAAAGAAAGCATCTTCAACAAATGGTGCTGGCATAACTGGATATCAACTTGCAGAAGGCTGCAAATAGATCCATATCTATCACCATGCACAAAACTTAAGTCCAAGTGGATCAAAGACCTCAACATAAATCCAGCTACCCTGAACCTGCTAGAAGAGAAAGTAGGAAGTAGTCTTGAACGCATTGGCATAGGAGATCGCTTCCTAGGTATAACACCAGGAGCTCAGACACTGAGACAAACAATCAATCAATGGGACCTCTTGAAACTGAAAAGCTTTTGTAGAGCAAAGGACACGGTCAACAAGGCAAAGCGACAGCCCACAGAATGGGAAAAGATCTTCACCAACCCCACATCTGACAGAGGACTGATATCCAGAATATATAAGGAACTCAAGAAATTAGACATCAAAATTCCCAACAGTCCAATTAAGAAATGGGCTATAGAACTAAACAGAGAATTCTCAGCAGAGGAAACACAAATGGCTGAAAGACATTTGAGGAATTGCTCAACATCCCTAATCATTAGGGAAATGCAAATCAAAACAACTCTGAGATACCACCTTACGCCAGTCAGATTGGCTAAGATCAAAAACACTGAGGACACCTTATGCTGGAGAGGATGTGGAGCTAGAGGAACTCTCCTCCATTGCTGGTGGGAATGCAAGCTGGTACAGCCACTGTGGAAATCAATATGGCGCTTTCTTAGAAAATTGGGAATCAATCTCCCCCAAGATCCAGCTATACCACTCTTAGGCATATACCCAAGGAACGCTCAAACATACCACAAGGGCACTTGCTCAGCTATGTTCATATCAGCATTATTTGTAATAGCCAGAGCCTGGAAACAACCTAGATGCCCTTCAACCGAAGAATGGATAAATAAACTGTGGTACATATATACAATGGAATACTACTCAGCAGAGAAAAACAACGACATCATGAGGTTTGCAGGCAAATGGAGGGATCTAGAGAAAATCCTCCTGAGTGAGGTAACCCAAACTCAGAAAGACAAATATGGTATGCACCCACTCATAGGAGAATACTAGTGGTGGAACAAGGATGACTGGACAGCTACTCACAACACCAGGGAGGCTACCTGGATCGCAGGACCCCAGGAGAGACACGGGGATCGCCCAATGAAGGAGAAATGGATGAGATCTACATGAACTGTCTGGACGTGAGTGGGGGTGGTGAGGGGCGGGGGGCGAGGGAATGAGAACTTGGGGGAGCGGGAGGTCCCGACTGGATCAAGAACAGAGAGGGAACACAGGGAATGTTCGTGAGAGATGAAGACCACATGAGAATAACAAGAAGCAGAGTGTAGGAGAGGCCCACAGAAATCCACGGAGATGCCCCCACAGTAGACTGCTGGCAATGGTCGAGGGGTAGCCCGATCAGACCTACCCTGGTGATAGGATGGCCAAACACCCTGATTGTCGTGCTAGAGGCCCCATCCAGTGACTGAGGGAGCTGGATGCAGATATCCACGGTCGGGCCCTGGGTGGAGCTCCGGGAGTCCAGTTGGCAAGAAGGAGAAGGGTTTGTGTGAGCGGGAGTTGTTGGGACCGGAGATGGATGGAATACAGAGACAAGTGGCCAGACTAATGGAAACACATGAACTGTGAACCAATGGCTGAGGGGCCCCCAACTGGATCAGGCCCTCGGAATGGGTGAGACAGTTGATTGGCTTGATCTGTCTGGGAGGCATACAGGCGGTTGGGCCGGATCCTGTGCTCAGTGCATGAGTTGGCTGTTTGAAACCTGGGGCTTGGTAGAGACCCTTGGCTCAGCCTGGGAGGAGGGGGCTAGGCCTGCCTGGGCTGAGTCCACCAGGTTGATCTCAATCCTTGGGGGAGTCTTTGCCTCGGAGGAGATGGAAATGGGGGTGGGCAGGGGGACGGGGTGGGAGGGGGGGAGGAGGACGAGGCGGGAGGAGGGAGAACGGGGGAACCTATGACTGATATGTAAAGTTGAATTATGTTGTAAAATAAAATAAAATAAATTAAAAAAAAAAAAGAAAGAAAAAAAATAGATTCAGTAATTTACCTTTTTACTCTATCTCTTTTCAGAGATTAAATAATCTATTCTAATGGGTTGGGGATTTAGCTCAGTGGTAGAGTACTTGCCTAGAAAGTGGCAAGGCCCTGGGTTCTGTCCTCAGCTCTGAAAAAAATCTATCATTTCATCCTATCATTTCTATACCCCCATTTTTTTCTTTTTAGACTGAGATTCCTAAATCTAATTTCCTTTCTTCAGATTTTTCCTAACCGTTACCAATAACAATTTGTAACCAAGCAACCTAAACAATGACAAATATCCATAAGACAATGAACAACCAAAAACCTCCCAACCCACCTCTAGGGAATGTGGTCATCCTGTCCTTAAATTTAATTCTTGCTGTTTGGGGGCAACAGACTCTTTAGGGGATCATAAAAAGAAAAATTTGTTTTAAATGTCAAGTCCTGGGAGAGGACTGTATCATTTGTTGTCCAGTCTCTGTGTAGTGGGAATATGCATAGCTTGTCTCAAGTCCTGGATAGAGTAGTCTGTGAGGCAGGATCATCTTAGCTAGCACCTCGAGATTATCATGAGGTCAGCAAATTTCTAAAGTATACAGACTGATTTAATTGCATAGTTTTTTCTATTATCCATTGTGTCTCTGTAGCTGTAATTCCTTTCTCATTAGCATTTGGAAAATTCAAAGTTAATAAAGCATTATGCAATCTATTTCTGTTTTTTTTATTATACCTTTCTGTTTATTGAGCATATCCTTTAGAGTTCAAATTAATCTTTCTATAACTACTTGCCCTATAGGATTTTGTGGTATACCTGTAATATGCTTTATATTATACTAAGCAAAAAAACTGTTTCATTTTACTAGAGAGATATGCTGGAGCATTGTCAGTTTTAACTTGTACAGGTATACCAATGATGGCTATAACTTTTAGCAAATGTGTGATTACAGAATCAGTCCTTTTAGAACTCAAAGCAGTAGCCTTTGCATACCCTTTAGGTTACTTTCTGCTTATAGTGGAATTTGGTTGTATAAAGAACAAGTGGGACATTTCCTTATAATTTCCTTAGTATGTTGCCAAGTGATGGAAAAAATCATTTTTCAAACCCTTGCTATTGACATGGTGCTTTTGTGAAATTCTGAAGCCTCCAGCACATTTCCTATCAATAGTTTATCAATTTCATCATTACCTTGTGTTAGAGGGCCTGGCAGACCCCTATCAGATCACATGTGTGTTATATAAATGGGAGTATTCCTATTCCTGATTTCTTGTAACAGAATAAATAACGAAGTTATCATCTCATCAGGAATAAACTCAGCAGTTTCACGGCATAAACTCAGCAGTTTCACGGCATAAAACAACTCTGCATACTGAGAGTCAGTAACTGTTAAGAAGTTCTGTAAAATCCATTAATACCATCAGAATAACATATAATTATGACTTCTGGACAGAATCATAAGAGTTTTGAGACACTTTACTTAAATTTCTGATTTATAACCTGCCTTTCCTGATTTGTTTGCATCAGTATAAAATGTAGGGTCACCAGATCTTGATGTTCCCTATACAATGCAAGGAAGAATCCAATCAGTTTTTCTTATAAATTTAATTTTGTTGCTTTTGGAATATTTGTTGTTAATCACAACTCTTTGCCAATGTTCACTTTCTGCCCATAACTTGTCAATTTCATCATTAGTAACAGGTACTACAATTTCTGCTGGGTCTACCGCTAATTGATGAAATCTCAAGTTTCCTTTTGGAATCAAGTCAGAAATCTTTCCACATAAGTTATTAATTTTTCCTCTTTTTATATGGTAAAAAGATCCATTCTAAGATAATAGCTTCCCACTGCATCAATATTCCTATAGGAGAATATGTAGAGGGAATAACTGGAATGCAATGAAGCTCTGAATTCAAATGAGTTACATGTGCATTCTATAAATTATTTTCAACCAAAGTCAATTCTCTGTTTGCCCCAGCTGATAATTCTCTTGGACTATTTATGTCCTTGTCAACTTTTCAGGTTCAAAACAAATTACTCAGTTCTGTAATTTTTTTATTCCCATAGTAGGCCATAGATGGAAAATGTCTCCCAGCAAACTTTGAAAGTCAATGAGTCCACAATTGATCTCTCCTGATTTGCACTTTGGGGGTCAAATTTTTGTGGATGTATTTCATATCCTAAGTAACTAATAGATTCTCTTTTTCATATTTTTTCATGAGCAATTTGTAATCTCCAATAAGGCAACTTTTTCTTTACTTTTTAAAACATTCTCCTTACAGTATCTTCATTTGAATCAGCTAGTAAAATATCGTCCCTATAATGGTAAACCATAGATTGAGGAAATTGCTTACATATCATTTCCAAGGGCTGACATACAATATATTACAACAGGGTGGGACTATTTAACATTCCCTGTTCGATCCTCCCTGAGTCAGGGACACCCACGACTACAGACTCCAGTGACTATTTCCCTCTCCTCTCATCCACGGGAACCCTGCACTCTGTAACCTCCCATAGCCCCTTGGGATGCCTCCTTGAAAATCTCAAGTTTTTACACCTGGCACCTGATTTGAAAGGCCCTAAACTTGTTCACTTATGCAATAAAGTTTGGCCTCATTATCCTTTAGAAAATCAATCTAAATGGCTGCATAATGGCACACTTGATCCCAATATTATAGGGGACCTTTACAACTGTTGTGAACAACTGGGGAAATGGAAAGAGAACCTGTACATAAAAGTTTTTCTCTTTGCTTCAAGCCTTCTCTCTGTGCCTCCTGTTCCTGGACCCAGATCTTGCTAGCTATGAAGTCAGAACAGGATAAAACAATTTCTTTTCATCCAGCAGCTAATGAGCCTCCCCCTTAAAAACCAAAGCCAAAGCCCACAGCTTCCTCTCTTCCAGTCCCTTCAGTTTCCTTTTCTCCCTCCTCAGAAACAGGTCTTCCACCAGGTCAACTCTCCCTGGCACCCACTTTCAGCTCACTGACAGCCCCTAGTAATCCTGCTACTCATCCCTCTCTACCTTGGGACCTCCTGTACCTCCTTGATCTAAACCAGCCCCAGTTCTCCCTTTTCAAGAAGTTGATGGGGTGAATGGTTTAGTCAGAGTAAATGTCCCCTTCTTGTCATCTGAGCTCTCCCAAATAGAAAAAAAAAAGGTTAGGGTCCTACTGCTAATTCTTCTACTTTTATTAAAGAATTCCAGTACCCAATCCTATGACCTTACGTTTCACGATGTCTATATGATCCTTACCAACAATCTCCTCCCAGAAGGGCATAGACGAGTCTGGATCAGGCTAGGGTCCATGCAGATGAACTCCATCAAAGAGATAACACCTACCCAGTGGGGGATAGGGCAGTCCTAGACCAGGAGCCTGAATGGGATTTCAATAACCCAGGAGACTTCCTAGCTAGGAATAGATTTGTAGCTTGTCTCCTAGCTGGTTTTCACAACGCTGCCCTTAAGGCAGTAAATTATATTCTTCGTTATATATATATATATATATATATATATATATATATATATATATATAAATGTCAAAAGGATCATCCAGGAAAAACCATCTAAATTCCTCAACTGCTTTACAAAGGCCCTCTCATGATGTTCAACCTGGATTCTGAGACCCCAGATGGAAAGTACCTCTTTATGAAGTCAACATTTTGGTCACCCATTACTGTCCTTTCTCCTCACCATCTGTCACACCTTTTAACATATAAGAGCCTTCAGACATTACTTCCCTCTCAAGTTCTCTCCCTTCAGGTGGCATTGGTAGGGAACACAGCACTGACTTTTCAACCATGTCCACCTCCTAACATCTCAAATCTTTTCTCCCAACCAGTCCTGGAATACTCCCCATCACACTCATGCATTGAGACTCTAGAAGAGTTACTACCCTATCTGATACATATGCAGAAAAGAGTACTACCTCAGGCCACGTATACATGGTATACAGATGGCAGCACCTTCCTATATGAAGGAGTACATGGAGTAGGATATGCAATCATCTCAGATATTGTAGTGATCAAAACACAAGCTCTTCCAGCCCATACCACAAGTCAGCAGACAGAATTGATAGTTCTAACCTGTGCTTGTCAATTAGCAAAGAGACAATCCCCATAACTATAAACAGACCACCAGCCTGCCTCTGATCTCAGAATAATGAGACCTCACCAGCCTGTCAAGGCTCATGCCCCACCCTATCAGGTCGTGCCCTACCTCTTCTCCTTCTACTTCTTCCCACTCACTCATATTGCTATCAAACTCCACATTTGGAGATTTAAGGTTCAAGAGACATATGCCCAGCAGTTCAACCAGACACTCATGTGGTAGGGTCTGGAGACTGCTGGAAGCAATGCATATGCAGGAAAACACTCTGCCTGCTATGAAGAATAGGGAATCTTTTACATTCTGATTAAGGACCCATGGTATTCCAACTGGAAAATGGGAGTCACTGGGAAGCTTTACTATAGCATCTATTAAATCTGCCCACCAGATATGTTCAAAATATAGAGGGCCCACATTCCACTCTCTCAAACCCTAGGAATGGATAGAGTAGAAGTGGTCCAAGCTCCTTAAAGGCTCTTACATCCTTAATGCCACCTTTTTATTTGATCCCACCTCCTTGTCATACCATCTCTTGTTTCAGACCCTAAGTACCACATATCAGCTATTGAATGGTGCTCAGGCTGGCTATTTTGGAGAATGCTGGTTATGTGTCCCCCCAGGGTCAAATGTTCACCCACTATTTGTGGCCTCACCCATTGTCCTATTAGATTCTCTCACCTTACCACTTGTTAATTTCTCCAAGCCAAATGACACTACTACTCATTATCTCTCCCACATTCCTCTCTTTGGCATTACAGACTGCTTTAACTCCTCAGGAATACACTTTGTTGGTACTCTGGATTCTGCAGACTGCAATAATACCATTACCCTTGGTACTAACACCCAGACCCTATGTCCAAACACTCATAATGCCTTTATTCTCTGTGGTACTCAAGTTTATCACTGTTTACCTTCTAGGTGGTGTGGGACTTGTGCCCTGGTATTCCTGTTTCCTAAATTAGGGGTGTTACCTGATGAGGAACTCTTGCCAATTTCCATCCCCAAGTTCATAGCTGCAAGGCATGAAAATGAGGCATCCAAATAATACCCTTTCCAGCAGCCTTGGGCATAACTGCAGGTACAGTCACTGGAACAGCAGGAATAACTACTTCCCTAGCTCTTTACCATCAGCTTTCCTCACAATTCATCCAGGATTTCCAACAGACAATCCTTTCTCTTCAGGAACAAATAGAGTCAGTGGCCACCATAGTACTGCAAAACTGGAGAGGATTAGATTTATTAACAGCAGAAAGAGGTGGCCTTTGTCTCTTTCTTGGAGAAGAGTGTTGCTTTTATGTCAATCAATCAGGGGTATTGAAAGATAAGATACAACGACTCCAAATGGATCTTCAAACTCAGAAACTGCTTGATACCTCTAGACAGTGGATCACTCATAGTCAGATATGGAAATGGATGCTACCCTTCTTATCCCCTTTTCTTCCTTTTCTTAGCCCTACTAATTTCATCCTGCCTCATAAACTTCTTTGCTAGTTTTCTTCAGCAACAGATCCAAAATATTTCTAATCAAACTCTGAACCAGTTAATATTACAGGATTACCAGGCCCCATCAACAAAGTCAGAGATCTGCAGAATCTGGTTACATCCTGAGGAGGAAGATCAAGATTGTCCCAAGAACCTTGACACTCCAATTCAGCAGGAAGCAGTCTAATGATAACTTTGCCCCCTTTCCAACCCTCAGCTGCTTATTACCCTTTCAAACCCCAGCTGCTTATGACTAAACAAAAAAGAAGGAATGTAGAGAAAGGGGGCCGGCTAAAGAAACCCACCCTGACCCTGGAGCCCAGAGCTAAGGAAAGATGGCTCACATCAGGGCAGAAAGAAACACAGTTTGGCTCAGTCAGATCAGAGCCATCTCCGCCCCTGGCCAACTGACTTGTGAAACCAACCAATCATAAAGTAGGACAGTAGAACACTGGGCCCCAAGTCAACCCCTGGTTGACTCTACCCACAAGACATCCTGTGTAAACTGCCCTGCCTAGTCAGTTAGAAAAAGGCTGTTCTTTCCACCCTGGTAGAGGCAGCTACTCTCCTGAACTTCCCAAATAAATCTCTTTCTCAAAAGAGTTTTGGGTGTGAAGATTATTCACTGGTGTAGAGAAGATTCTTGCTGAGACGTCCCTCAGTGGACAAAACAAGGAAGAGCTGAAAGAGCAGAGCAAGAAGGAGCTGAATGGAAGGTCTTTGCTGAAACATCCCACAGTGGATAGAGCAAGAGAGAACTGAAATAGTATCACTTTTCTCCAGAGCTTGAGGAGATTATTCCATTTCTGCAGGTGTTTCCCCTTTCTTAGAGTGAAAAGAAGCAACATATTAGGCCAGAGAAGCAGAGCTCTGCTAAGAAGCCCCCTTAAGTGGGGGCTGAGCAAAGCTCAGCTGTAGAGGCTCTCCAGGACAGGACAAGGATTGCTATAATCTGCGGGGAGACCATCCCCCATCACACCAGGTATACCCTGACTTTCCTAACAGTCAGGATACCCTTCCCTGCTGAAGCAGTTCCAGGCCTGACTTTCCTGAGAAGTCAGAAAAATTTCCTTTCCAGTATTTGGCTGCTTATTTGCAGTTCCAGCTTTCAGAGCTGTGCTAAACAGCTCCAGGTGTCTGGGACACCTTCAGGGCAGACCTGTTGTTCTGAGAAGCTGGAGGTGTCCAGGATATCTCATCCTCCAGGGCTGAACTGTCTCCTTGCAGTTCCAGCCATCAGAGATGCCCTAAGCAGCTCAAGGTGTTGCCTGACTCCCCAGGTAGTCAGAACACCTTTCCCTAGAGTTTTTGCAACAAATTCACTTACATTGATGGTGCCCAAACCCAGGACCAAACCCACAGAGTTGCAACCAATTTACTTACACTGTAGAAGGCAATCTTTGTAAGAAATCAGTGAAGATTTCTTTTGGGCCCTGTATACCTTTAGTAAATGACTCAGTTTTCCTTCCTACTTCAATTCTGTTCCAAGCATTCAAGGCTGCTGCAAGACCTAAAGCCAGAGTGTGGTCATCATATAGAGATTGTCTTTGTACATTACCATAATCTCCCTCTCCAAGATGTTGGATTTGGGAGATTTCTGTAGCTCCAGATCTACTTCATTGTTCAATGATCTTAGCCTCATCTTTCTGTTTGGGTGGGCACTCCACCACAACACCTGGCACCCTGGCATCCATATTCCCCAAGAGCCTGAAATGTTCTGGTGGAAGATTCACCTCAACTTCCCTCCCCCATCTATTTCCCCAAACCCACCCCTTCAAAACCTGCCAAACACAGGTCCTCCCCCATAGAGGCACAAGACCATCCCACAGGGTATTTAAACTGCATCCCAGAAAACCCGACACCTGGTTTTCTGGTCTCTTGTCCTGTCTCTTTTGGGGGGGGGTTAGAGAATCATCTGGGAACACTACCCATTAAACTGGGGCTTTTTCTAACTTGGTCTGATTTAGTTTGATTTGGATTGCTGTGTCAGCAGAGAGGCCTATTGGAGTGTAAGAACCTTTCATCTGGAGGTTCCACCAAGGGGGGTTGATTTTCCCCCACTGGCCCAGGGCTGCATGGTGGGAAAACACCCCTCTCCCCCACACCTTCTCTCCACCAGACTAAGATTGGCTTTTGGCTGAGTAAGTTGCCCTTTCCAAGTCATTGCCTAAGAGGCCCAGGGCATCTTTCGATTTTCAGGGTGTCCTTCCAAAGACAGGGCCATGTCAGGCCCCCAACCCATTACCAGAGCAAAGACCTGCCTTTCTTCTGTGTGACCCCTTCTACAGAAGACATTGTGTTGAAAGGAATTTCCCACAGCCACCTAGTTTTGACCCAAGGCCTGCCACATTGGGCTCATTGTGCTAGGTTTTGGGCCCCTGATATTGACTTGTAAAATGGCCACTTGCCATTCCAAGCCTGATCCCAAAATGCTCCTGCAGTGTCTTTGATAAAATCTATTCAAATTGGGGCTATTTGTTACTGTTGGTTTTAAAAATAATAAGCAGCTCTGTTACTGGGTGAGAGAGATCACAAGGCATGAGGCATGACAAAACCCAGTATTAGAGCTTTATTAAGAGGAAGGGGGCAGACAGAAAAGAGTAACCAGGCCTGGGAAGAGGCATGTGCACAGGAGAGGGGGGAGGAGGACAGAGCAGAGAAAAGAGAGGAGGAGTCTGTGTCTGACTTTCTAAGGATTCCCCTGCACATGCGCAGGTGGGCTTACAGAGCTTTGCTGCACATGTGCTGATTGCATAACCATGCTGCGCACATTGCTCTGTCACACAGCACACTAAGAACCCTTGAACCCTATTGAACTGCACATGTGTGGTCATGCAGCTGGAGGATTGGCAGAATCCTAACAGATACTATCTGTCCTGAATGCTTGGTTTCTCTGAGCAGTAAGGCCTGGCCTTAGAATTTTCCATACTCTGAAATCTTAAAAAATTTTGTCAGCTTGGAGATAATTGGATAGAACTGCCCTATGTCCATAGTTTTTGGATTCTATGTTCTCACCCTCCCTACAGCAGCCAATGTCCCACAGCACCAGTCTTGTTGGATAGGGTCATGGTGCCTACAGATTCCTGCCTATCTGGGAACTGGGACCTTGAAAATTCTGCCCTGATCATGGCACTGGAGACATTGGCCCCTTCTCCATTTCCCTGAACTCTACTTACCCAAACCCCTCCTACAGGGCCACATATTCCATTTACTGGCCAACATTCTTCACATTCCTCCCCCTATCCACCCCTCCCCTCTTTCTCCCCCTCTGGAGCAAAAGTTGAGAACCAAATTCCTCCTCCTTACTTGCTTTCCTGTCCTCCCCTAGCCCCACTGATCCTGTCTATCCCCCAATGCCTCAATCTACATCCTGGTCCCCTTCTACACACTGGCCTAATGCCCATGAATTTTCCCCAGTTTCTTCTCATACTCAGTCTCACCAGACTTCTGTCTTCCCACCCATTTCATTTCTCCATCAGCACCAGATATTAGAAATAGAATAAAAAAGGCTGAGAAGGGTCCCCAAACTCCCCTACATAAATTGGTGAAAATGGTTTTAACATTATTAATGACAGCTGAGTCATCCCAATAGACAGACGAGACTGCAGCAGAATACAAACCAAGCCCAAGCCTTAGCAGCTGCCCTGAGGCCACCAGGGCCCCCACAAGGGGGACAAGGGAAGTCAACCATGAGGCTCCATCCCATCGAAGCTCAGCCCAAGTTAGCTCTACAAGAAACCTGCTTCAAATGTGGCAATCAGGGCCACTGGTCATGGTATTGTCCTGACCCCTAGCTGTCCAGAAGGCCATACCCTATGTACCAATAGCCTGGGCACTGGAAATTGGAATGCCACCATGCAGGCTCATCCTCTATGCCATGCCATGGAGGTCCAAGCTTCACCAATATCAGCATCTGAGTCTCTTCCAGCCTTTCAGCTCCTAAGCCAAGTAGAGGATCAACAATGGCCTAGACCTGGTGACTCCTATTGACCTCTCTGAGCCTAGATTGATTCTGCAGGTAGCAGGTAGGTCCACTCACTTTCTTTTGGACATGGTAGCTACCTATTCTCTTTTGACATCTCACTCGGGTCCTGCATTTCCCTCACCAATTTCTGTCATGGAGGTGGATTGGACCACTTTTTTCCCACTTAAGACCTTGACACTTCCCTGCATTCTTTCATGGCAATTTTTCTCAGACTCTTTTCTGGCCATACCTGCTTGTCCTTCACCTCTGCTTGGTTGCAATATTATCAGCCACTTTGGGGCCGTACTCACCTTGGTCACCACACTCTCTCCTGAGCATTTCACAGGTCCATTCACAGGGGATCCATCAGATATGACAACCTCTGTACCAGCTTTGAGGACTCCAACCAGGAGAGGATTGGCAGCATCATGGAGCTCCTATTAGAAGTTTTCAACATCTCCTGGGAGCTCCACATTCCCTATGACTCACAATCCTTGGGAAAAGTTGAGGAGGCCAATGGATTCATCAAATAATAGCTCACCAAGCTCTCTATTGAACTCAGGATATCTTGGTCCTCCCTTCTTGCCATTACCTGCCTCCAGGCCACCCCATGCTCTCCTACATGCCCAAGGCTTTTGTGCTCCTTTACAGAAGGCCCTTTCTCCTCAATCACCACCTCCAGCCCAAACTCCCCCACTAGCTGGGTACTTCCCCTACCTCTCCCTTCTAAGGCCCCTTCTTCATTCACATGCTGTCAGCTATCCCCTACCTGCATTCCAAAAGACCCAACTGCCTCTGAGCCTACTCCACTCTCCCTGGGAAACAGAGTACTCCTTAAACAGCTAGTTCCTAAGCCTCTTAAGCTGCAATGGACGGGACCTTATACTGTGATCTTCACCACCCCCTTGGCTGCCAAACTCCTAGGACAACCATGCTGGTACCATCTCTCCAGGCTCAAGGGGGCACCTATTCAGGATACATGGTCTGTCCAGCAGCTGGGACCCTCCACCCTCTAGTTTTCCAAGATGTCCCAATGAAAGGCCTATCTGTTCTTCTGCCCTGTGCATTCATCTTTGTCAGTACAACTAGGGCAAATGTTAATAATCTGTTTTCTCCTGGAAACTTGCCTTCTTTGCTTCCTCAAGAAATAGATGCCTGAAGTCTCCAGGATGACAACCACATGCTCTTTAAATCACACCTCTGGCTGAATGTAAGCCCAC
>CABHPQ010119224.1:8335-38822 GCA_902168405.1 Peromyscus aztecus | reverse complement strand
TCTTCCCTGTGATGAGTATGTAATGCCCTTCTTGATCTCTTTTGATTTATTTTTGTTTGAAGTCTATTTTGCTGGATATTAGGATGGCTATACTCGCTTGCTTAAGACCATTTGATTTGAAAGTCTTTTCCCAGCCTTTTACTCTGAGGTAGTGTCTATCTTTGAATTTGAGGTGTGTTTCTTGTATGCAGCAGAAAGATGGGTCCTGCTTTCATATCCACTCTGTAAGCCTGTGTCTTTTTATAGGTGAATTAAGTCCATTGATATTAAGGGATATTAATGACCAGTGATTGTTCATTCCTGTTATTTTTTTGGTGGTTGTGTGTGTACTTCTTTTCTTTGGGGTTTACTGCTGTGTGGTTATCTATTGCCTGTGTTTTCGAGGGTGTATCTGACTTCCTTGGGTTGGAATTTTCCTTCTAGTGCTTTCTGTAGGGCTGGGTTTGTGGATAAGCATTGTTTAAATCTGGCTTTGTCTTGGAATAGCTTGTTCACTCCGTCTATGATGATTGAAAGTTTTGCTGGGTATATTAGTCTAGGCTGGCATCCATGGTCTCTTAGTGTCTGCATTACATCTGTCCATGTTCTTCTGGCTTTCAAAGTCTCCATTGAGAAATCGGGTGTTATTCTGATGGGTTTGCCTTTATAAGTCACTTGGCCTTTTTCCTTTGCTGTTCTTAATTTGTTGTTTCTTCATTCTGTATGTTTAGTTGTTTAATTATTATGTGGCAAGGGGACTTTTTTGGGGGGTCTAGTCTGTTTGGTGTTCTACAGGCTTCTTGTATCTTCATTGGCATTTCCTTCTTTAAGTTGGGAAAATTTTCTTCTATGATCTTGTTGAATATATTTTCTGTGCCTTTAAGTTGGTATTCTTCTCCTTCTTCTATCCCTATTATTCTTATGTTTGGTCTTTTCATGGTGTCCCAAATTTCTTGGACATTTTGGGTCATGACTTTGTTGGCTTTAGTGTTTTCTTTGACTGATGAATCTATTTCTTCTACTGTATCTTCCATGCCAGAGATCCTCTCTTCCATCTCTTGCATTCTGTTGGTTATACTTGCTTCTGAGGTTCCCGTTCATTTACTCAGATTTTCTATTTCCAGCATTCTGTCTGTTTGTGTCTTCTTCATTTTTTCTATTTCCCTTTTCAGGTCTTGGACTATTTCCTTCATCTGTTTCATTGTTTTCATGATTTTCTTTCAGGGCTTTATTGTTTTCTTCCAGGGCTTTATTGTTTTCTTCTGCTTTATTTGTCCTTTCCTCTAGTTTTTTATAGCATTCTTCCCATTTTTTGTCTTTTCCTCTACATAAGCCTCTACCTTCTCCATGATGTTATTCATAAGGCTGTTTTCTTCTGCTTCTTCCAATTTTTGATGATCAGCTCTAGATGTTGGAGGAGGGCTAGGTTCTGGTGATGCTGTGTTGCTCTTCATTTTGTTGTATGTACTTCTGCCTTGACGTCTGCCCATCTCCTTGTGGTTCAATCTTGGTCTTATCAGTGCACTTGGTCCAGAAAGAGCTGACAGATTCGAGAAGTCTGTCTCTGTTGTCCAGATGGGACTCTCTTGTCCAAATGGGAAGTCCAAGGCAGGATGGGAGCTCTTGTCCAGATGGGAAGTCCGAGGCAGGATGGGAGCTCTTGTCCAGATGGGAAGTCCGAGGCAGGATGGGAGCTCTTGTCCAGAAAAAAAGTCTCTTGTCCAGAAGGGAAGTCCGGGGCAGGATAGGAGCTCTTGTTCAGAAGGGAAGTCCGGGGCAGGATGGGAGCTGGGGGCCGGTCTCTAAGTCTCAGGAAGTGGCAGGGGTCTCTGGGGATGATGGGCTTGGGGGCAGGGCTTGGAGACTGCAGGGTCTTCAGGGGATCTTGGAGAAGGGGAGCCTTCTTGGTAGGGGTGGGGGTAGAAGGGAGCCTGCCTGGTGGCCAGAACCTGGGGCAAAGGTGGGCAGGTCTTCCCAGGAGTGGCTGGTGCCCAGGGACGGGATCTAGGCTGAGGGTGGGCACTCACCTTTTGTCCAGAAGGGAAGTCCGGGGCAGGATGGGAGCTGGGGGCCAGTCTCTAAGTCTCAGGAAGTGGCGGGGGTCTCTGGGGATGATGGACTTGGGGGCAGGGCTTGGAGACTGCAGGGTCTGCAGGGGATCTTGGAGAAGGGGAGCCTTCTTGGTAGGGGTGGGGGTAGAAGGGAGCCTGCCTGGTGGCCAGAACCTGGGGCCAAGGTGGGCAGGTCTTCCCCGCTAATTGTTGGTCTTAATGCCTGAACTATTAGGGTCTTGTTCAGAAACTTCTGTGACAATGAGTTTGTTTTTCCAACTTGATTCTCTATCAGACTGAGAGAGTCAAGTCTTATGTTGAGGTCCTTCATCCATTTGGAGTTGAGATTTTTGCAGAGTAAAAGCTAAGGATTGACAAATAGGACAGGAATAAGTAAAAACATCCTTATTTGCATATGATATGGTTCTATATATAAAAGACCCTAAAGATGCCACAGGAAAATATAACTGACAAACACATTCAACAAGGTAGCAGGATGCTGTGGGATGTTCAGTATGCTGAAAATGTATTGCTCTAATTGGATGATAAATAAAACGCTGATTGGCCAGTAGCCAGGCAGGAAGTATAGGCAGAATAAGCAGACAAGGAGAATTCTGGGAAGGAAAAACAGGCAGAGTCAGGAGATGCCAGCCTGCCGTTCAGGGAACAGGCACACAAGTAAAGCCATGGAAAATGTGGAGACATATAGATTAACAGAAATGGACTGAGTTTAAGTGTAAGAGTTAGTCAGTAGTAAGCCTGAGCTAATGGTAAAAGAGTTTTAATTAATATAAGCTTCTGTGTGTATACTTGCGGGATGCAAATAGGAAAGATTTGTCCTGACCACCAGCCAGCCAGGACACAGGAAATGTTCCAGCTACAGCAGGATATAAAATTAACCAAAATATCAGTAGTTTTTCTATATACAGATGACAAATATGTAGAGAAGGAAATCGGGGAAACAATACCATTCATGATAGCCTCAAAAGTATCAAGATCTTTAACTAAGGAAATGAAAGATTTATGAAACTGTAAAGAGAAATTGAAGAAGATATCAGAAGATGTAAAGATCTCCTATGCTTATGACTTGGTAGGATTAATATTGTGAAATTGGCCATCCTACCAAAAGCATATACAAATTCAATGTAATTTCCATGAAAATTCCAGTATGAATCTTCACTGAAATTGAAAATAACAATCTTAAATTTCTTATAGAAGCACTAGTGACCCGGACTAACCAAAACAATCTTGAACAATAAAAACACTGTTGGAGGTATCATCATCCTAGATTTCAAGTTATGCCACAGAGCTATATAATTTAAAAAAAAAATAGGGCATAAAAACTCTAGACGCATTCAGCCATGGAATGGGATTAAAGACCTGAACATAAACCCAACACTCCTACAGCCACCTAATTTTTGATAGAGAGGCTAACATACATTGGAGAAAAGACAGCATCCTCAACAAATGGTACTGGACAAACTAGATACCAACATATTAAAAAATGAAGCTCACTCCTTCTCTTTCATCCAGCACACACACACACACACACACACACACACACACACACACACACACACTCTCTGACCCACCCTGTTCTCCCTCCAGTCTGCTGCTTACCCCCAGATACTAACTGAGTGGAATGAAAAAGCAAACCAAAACAACAGCAGACATCCAAGTGCCATTGGAAACATATAAACAGTAAGAAAAACCAAGACAACACACACATACACACACACACACACACACAGAGAGAGAGAGAGAGAGAGAGAGAGAGAGAGAGAGAGAGAAGATCTCTTTACATTAAAAAACTCTTTTTTACAAATGACATACAGTTTTGCTAAAAGGAAATGAAAATGGGGCATCTTGTAATATCTCAATAGCAGATCAATATTTCTAGATGTGGTAGTGTAAGTCTGTAATCCTCAAATGTTGAGACCGAGGAAGGAGAAACCTCATGATTTGAAGACAGCCTTAGCTAATTAGCAAGATTTTGTGTCAATAAACCAAAAAAAAAATTTAATGAAAAGGAAATTTCTTCTCCAACTGTGCTGGCTAGTTTTATGTCAATTTAACACAAGCTAATGCCATCTGAGAGGAGAGAACCTCAATTGGAAGTTGCTTTTATAAGATGGGGCTATAGGCAAGCCTCTAGGGCATTTTCTTAATTAGTGATTGTTTGGGGAAAGCCCAGCCCATGCTGGATGCTGTCATTTTTGGGCACCAGGTGGTCCCGGGCTCTATAAGAAAGCAAGTTGAGCAAAGCCATAAAGAGCAAGCCAGTAAGCAGCACCCCTCCATGGCTTCTGCATCATATCCTGTCTCAAGGTTCCTGCCTTCCTTGAGTTTCTCTCCTGGGTTCCCCCTGTGGTTGATTGTTACTTAGAAGTGTAATCAAGTTTTTCCCTCTCCAAGTTGCTTTTGGTAATAGCGTTTTATCACACCTCCCTTTCACTGAGAGATTCCTCTAGCCACACTGCTTCTTCATGTAGGCCATCATGAACTAGGAAAGGCAAACCCATACCCAGCTTCCAGTAATTTCTCCATTTCCCTGGAGGCCTCCTACAGCCAAACTTCATCATTATATGAAACCAGGCCTGGTGAGTACCCAGAAAGTTGGTCCACCTCAGACCTCCTGGGATCTCTCCCTTGCTCCACTGCCTTTCCCAGACAAATTGCCAAATGTAGGCCTGGCATGGATCTGTAAGGCAGCCCCATCCTCAAATTGGAGCCCTGTCTAACTCACCTAGTTAGACAAGCAGCCTGTTAAAGCAGCCCTTTGTCCCTGACCCACCCTGTTCTCCTCCCTCCAATCTTCCTAAGCCTCCTAGTGTGCTGCTTACCCCCAGATACTAGCTGAGTGGAGTGAAAAAGCAAAACAAAAACAACAGCAGACATCCAGGTGCCATTGGAAACACACAAACAGTAAGAAAAACCAAGACAACATGTCTGAAAACAAAAACAAAAACCAAACAACCCCATAGCAATGATCTCCAAGGAGAATAACTTAGGTGCATTCAAGACATGGAATTCAAAAACAATTATAAACACATGCAAAGGTTTCAAAGAATTTAAAGGAGGAATTGTTGTGTAGCAGTTTCCTCTAAGATTAAAATCTTCCATCTTGGAGATAAGTTCTTTAACACCCAAGATATGTATAGAAAGATGAAATACTCAGATGTTCTGAGGGAAGGTAAAACAGACAATAATGCAGGGAAGCTCCTTAAGACAGGAAGTTGAGAGGACTGGGTGGCCAAACCAGGGCCATAACAGGCTCCTCTGGCAGGCTTGACATGGACCAGGCCTTTGTTTCAGTTCACTAGAGTGGGCTGGAGCTAAGCAAGCAATTCTCAGAATAACCACAACTTAGGGGCAAGCAATCAACAGGTGCCCCCCCTAGCCTCCTGCCAGCTCAGCAGGCACCCCTAAGCCCCTTCTGCTGGCTCAGCAGATGCCCCCCCAGACTTCTGCTAGCTAAAGATAGGTTTCCCTACCCTCTTGTCAACAAGCCCCTGGACACTAGACCCCACCACCACCTATGGGCCCCTGACTACTACAGCCTCCCACAAACCAGCTCCAAGACTAACCTTTCCTCCACCAATCAGCACCAGATTAATACCTCCTTTCTGGAATTCCCCTAACTCTGTTTAAAAAGGAGCTTGCAACCCTCCTTGGGGGTCGCTATTTGCCACCACATCATACTGAAAATAAACACTCTTGCTAAATTGCATACGTGACTGTTGGTCTTTCTTGGTGGCTTCTCTCAGACCCTAACACAAGTAAAAGACTCAAAGTAGCTTCAGGAAATCCCTGAAACTTACCAGATATACTAGCTACTGTCCTGTCACCCCAACAGTATACATAAGCAGTAAAGACTGCTGAGAGTCACTCTCAGACAAGTTGAGCTTCATAGACAATGCAGAGATAGTCGAACAGTCTGGAAGATGCAGAGGTCAGCTGTACAGCCTGAAACAAGTAGAGACCAGCTGCGAGGCCTGGAACAAGCAAAGAGCTTCTGAACTGCCTAGAAGAAACAAAACCAAGCCAAGCTGCCTAGAAGAGGCTCATATCAACTGAGCTACCTAGAAATAATACTCTCCAACCTGCTGAGTTGCCTTCCATTTTTTCAGTGTGCTCCAGGTTTCCAGTTTTCATGAGCTGTCATCCTTTCTAGGATGGGCTTTGGTGATACAGCTGTCTTGTTGTCATTTCTGCTCCTGTAAGCAGCTACTTACTCATAGTCTTATATGCAACTCTAATAAAATTCACTGGTTTACTAAGTTGGGCTTTGGTGGTATCCATACCTAATTTTTCATCAGTTCCCTACCCAGAATGAGTAGATGTGTGCTCACATCTCTCCAGGAATAATTCCACACAATAGGCATTAATAAACATCTGGAAGAGCTGAGAAAAGTCAAGAAGCCCAAGTTATTTGAAGCCCAAGAAAACACAAGAATAAATAAGATAATCTAGGATATGAAAATTGAATTCAATAACAAGAAATACTGAAAGAAACTCAAACTTGAAAGAAACTAGAAACGAATCAAACAAGATGATCATTGAAAAGCCTTTACAACAGAATTTATCAAGCATAAGACAAGACATAAGGGACTGAAGACAGTGTGGAGGAATTGTATTAATCACTCAAGAAAAATTATACTAAAAAAATCACATGAACAGAGCATGCAAGATTTTTGGGACACCCTGAAAAGATCCAACCCCATAAATTATGAGCATAGAATTCAAATAATTCCAAATTAAAAGCATAGACAATATTATATCAAACTGTGAGCACTGCAAACTTAAGAAATGACTGGTCTGATATGACATGTCCAGTGGTGTAATAATGGCATGAACATCATTTATTGGATATAAAGCCTACTTCACAAAGTGAAACCCATGTTTGGCACCATTATCTGGCAACTAGCCTATTGCATCATAGGCCCTAGAGAAGAACCTAATACCATTATTCTACTAAATGGACATAGTATTAGACCAACCCATAATAACGTATAGATAGTCCATCTCTCAAAAGCTTCTATTTACAGTAGATGATGATTAACACAGAGATCCATTACTGGCCAAAGTGCAGAGATTTAGAGGATGAAGAATGCTTGTACTTTTAGGAAGCATATATATCATCACCACAACCTCCAGGCTCAGAGAACACTGTGGAAGAGGGGGCAGAAAGCATTTAAGAGTGAGAGGTGGTGGATGACTACCAACACACATCTTTTAGATACAGCAAGGCAACTTCGCATATGAATTCACAGTAGTTGTGACAGCATGCGCAAGACCTGTTCAAGCCCAAGCCAGACAAAATTTCAGCATGGAGAGAAGAGTTGGAGAGTTGGAGTTCTAGTTATGGTTACTATTGCTGGAAGGAAATACCATGACCAAAGCAACTTGAGGAGGAAAGGGTTTATTCAGCTTACACTTCCATATCACAGTTTATCATCAAAGGAAGTGAGAACAAGAACTCAAGCAGGGAAGGAACCTGGAGGTAGGAACTTATGCAGAGGCAATGGAGGAGTGCTACTGACCAGCTTGCTCCTCATAGCTTGCTCCTCCTTCTTTCTTACAGAATGCAGGACTATCAGCCCAGGGGTGGTCTCATCCACAGTGGGCTGGGTCCTCCCCCATTAATCACTAATTCAGAAAATGCCGTAGAGGCTTGTCCACAGCTTGATCTTATAGAGATATTTTCTCAACTGAGGCATCCTTCTTTCTGATGACTCTAGCTTATGTCAAGTTGATACAAAACTAGCCAGCACAGTTGAATACACAATACCACCAGGGGTCATAGAGGGATTGACAAATGTTAGGAGAGAAGGAAACAGTTTGTTTCTAAGAATGTGGCCCCTGGTAAATTGGCCATGTTCCAGTGGAAGATCACACATCCAAGAATATTTGGGAATCACAAACTGGTTTTGAAGGTTTAAAAGAAAGAAGACACAAAGTTGGATGAGCAAGGAAGAGAGGGTGGATCTTGGAAGAGTTGGGCAGAGGGGTGAATATGATCAAAACACATAAGAAACTTAAACCTCAAAGAATTAATAAAGTATTTTTAAAATAGAAAAGATTTTCAATAAAAACATTAAGGAAAATTTCCCAAACTTTGGGAAAGAGTTGCTCACAGAGGGACAAGAGACCTACAGAACACAAAATGGACAGGACCAGAAAATAAACTCCCCATATTATATTTAAATATATTATATTTAACATAGTATACTTAAAACACTAAAACCACGGAATAAAGAAAGAATATTGAAAACCACAAGAGAAAGGGGTGAATAGCTATACTGAAATAACAGCTGATTACTTGGTAGAAAATTAACTTAGTCTTTATTTTATGAGTATGGAAATTCGTTTGTTTGTATGTTGGTGTACCGTGTGTGGTGCATGCCTGGTTCCCCACCCTCCTCACCCAGGCCATAAGAGGTGATTAGATATCCTGGGACTGGAGTTATAGACAATTGTGAGCCACCATGTGAGTGTTGAGAATTGAACTTTGATCCTCCAGATGAATAGCCTGGTAGAAACTTTTAAATCCACAAGATCTGGAAAAATGTATTCCAAGTTCTGAAAGACTATAACTTTTAACTGAGGATGCTATACACAGCAAAACAATCTTTTAGAAATAAATGAAAAATTGAAAAACCCTATTTTATGATAAAAAAAACAACCTAAAGGAATTTATGATAACTAAACCAGCACTACAGAGAATACTGGAAGGAGTATTTCAGACAAAACAGGAGGATAGCCAGACCCAAGAGGTCACAGGGAAAAGTACAAAATTCCAGGGCAATTAATTAAAATTATGTGTGAGGAAATAAAAACAGAAAATCACTAAAATGACAGAAGTTAATACAATATTTTTCAAAAATAAATATGAGTATTAATAGCCTCAACTTCCTTATAAAAAGACACAAACTGGAAGACTGGATTAGAAAAATAGGACTCATCATTTTGTTACCTGCAAGAAATACACCTGACATCAAGGATAGATAACACCTAAGGGTAAAGAATGAGGAATGATATTCTATGCAAATACAACTAAGAAACAAGCAAGCATAGCTATTTGAAAAATATACTACTGACCAAAATGAGCCAGAAGAGGTGTATTTCTACTTAATACTCATCAAAGGAAAAAAAATCTACCAGTAGGAAAAGAGATATGTAATGAAGCCTGTGTAGGAGTCCTACATGAAAGGGAAAAGAAATGTAGCATATGGGGAGTGAGTAACCAGAAAACATTATGTACCTGTATGAAATGTGAAAGAACAAAACTTATTAATAAAAAGAAAGAAAATTATTTTCCTTTTGGAAGTAAGACTAGGTCATTTTGCAGTCCTTGTGTCATCCGGAGCATAATTTTTTTAGGTAATACGTTTTCTTTTTTTCCAAACTCATCTTCATTCCTTGACAAAAATAAATGGCCTGATGATCATTATCTATCTAGAACTATCTTGTCCCTTAATCCATTTTCTTGTTGTTGTTGTTGTTGTTTATACAGAGTCTCTTTATGTAGCCCTGGCTTTCCTGGAACTCCTTATGTAGACCAGGCTGACATCTAACTCACAAGGATCTGACTGCCTCTTCCTTCCAATTGTTGTGATTAAAGATGTGTGCCACTGTGCCTAGTCACTTAATCTATTATTTTTAAGTCATTCATTTTTTATTATAGAGTCAAGCCTGCCAAGAAATGGAAAACTGTTCTGTTTCTATTTTAAACTCTAGGTACTATACATGTAGGATATTTCTTTCCCAAATAATATTGGCCCAGGATCTAGTTAATTTCTTGTTGCTGATGACCTGTGCTTGTAACTCTGGTCTGATAAATTGAAAACAACATTTTGTGACTTTGTTTTTCATTTAGGGATTTTGTTCCCCAGTTCAGAAGCATGGGTTCTTCTAGATATAAGCTACTTTCTAGACCATTGTCCAAAATATTTCATACACATTAACCTCATTTTTACAATAGACTATTTCACATATGTTTCACTGGCTACTTTTTCTGGCTTGTAATTTGCATGCCTTATCTCATTTAATCATCTTGACTACCGTATGAAATACATAGACTCCTTATCTTGGGTCATCCTTCAGGGTTTGGATGATGCAAGCACCATATTATTTGTGATGAAACTAGAAGTTTAACACATTCATTTTATGGAGAAGGAAATTAAGAACTTGATGTCTCCTTCTTCACTGGCTCTATGATATTTTTCTGAATCTCTTGATCTTATCTGAGATGTCTTATATTTTATTTACTGCCTTACTTGTAATACTCTTCTTCTAGTCTAAAAACATTCCCATCTAGATACTTAACAAGTCCTCCAAATTTTTTAGATTATAAGTAACACAAATTTTGTGGATATATGGATAAGATGTCTAAAACAAATGATATAAAAACAAATACCTTAAACATTCAAAATACCTACTTAAAAGCATAACAGTAGAAAATGGGGAAACTCCTACAAAATTATTAAAAACTCCACATGAATAAGTAACCCCTCAGAGATGGGCACGAATAATTTTGTATATAAAGTCGATACTGTTTTAATGATACTGCCAAAAGAACTATTGTTTGCGAACTTTAAATAATCTTAATTATAGAATTATGATTATAAGAGTAATGTAAAGTGGAGTATTCCATTCTCTTTTTAATATATATATTATAAATATTTTTATTTTATAATTAATTTAATTTTGCCTATCAGCCACGAATTCCCCTGTCCTCCCTCCTACCACCCCCCAGTCTTCCCCCTCAATCCACCCCCATTCCCACCTTCTCCAAGGCAAGGTCTCCCCTGGGGATTCATCCCAGCCTGGTAGATTCCATTCTTTAAGGATTCAGTAACAGCTGCGACTGTGGCTTATTGGTAAAGTGCTTACCTGGCATGTGTGGAATCTTAGGTTCCATCTGTTGAACGGAAAATTAAAAAAAAAAAAAAAAAAATTCAGTGCAACTTCTCTCCTGGTTTATTTTTTTAGAGTACTTACTCTATTAACATATAGTTTTCTTTGACATATTTTGTCTCTCTCCTATAGTCAGGAAGAACAAATGTCATAAAGACTTGTAATCATGCTTGATAGTATCAGAAAAGGAAACTAAACTCACTTCTGTGTCCAACAACAAGCAGTTGAAAATTAAACCTTCTCACTATAGCATAGATCTAAGAATCAACAAACAGGCCTGATGTCATGATTACACAATCAAATTAGGCAGTCCAAGGGACATATGTCAAAAGAATAATTATATTTGGAAAGGAGAGAGAGAGAGAGAGAGAGAGAGAGAGAGAGAGAGAGAGAGAGAGAGGAGAGAGAGAGAGAGAGAGAAAGTGGGTAGGAGGTTTGGAAAGGTCAAGTGAGGTAAATATATTTAAAAAAAACATGGGATTTGTTTTCATTAGCCCAAGTGCCATAATTGGCAGAGAAGAGAATAACTATGATTAATTGACAATTTAGTATTTCCTGAATACTCTCTTAAGTGTTTTTGTATGTTTTATGTCATTTCATACAAAATCCCTGTGAAATACAAAATTACTGTGATTGTTGTAACGGCATGAAATGGTAACATAATAGTTGTTAGTTGCCCAATATTCCACAGGCAAGTAAGTGTAGAAGGTAGGATTTTAATGCAATAGAACAGCCACAGACTTGTGCAATCTATTAATCATTATGCAAAATAACTTCTATATCTAGACTATGGCTTTGGTTATCCTGGGTCTATTCCCACATTGATGTGGGTATTCACAGGTGAAGACTCAGACAGTTTGGACAGATAGGGAACAACCACCCAGATTCTATTCTTAGGCCAGCCTTAGCAGTGACCCCAATACTCTAAACATTCAAAGTATATTACTGCTTAGGCCTAAAGGAGCCAGAAAGAGGCTGATTTTCTATTAAATACCTACAGATGTCATATTACCCAGGTCTGGTCCCATATATCTCTCAGAATGAATCACAGAAATTGTTAACAACCTGAAGTCTGTTCTGATTCTGGACCTCATGACTTTCACAGGAAACATTTGACCACCCAGTATTCCTTTCAGGGCAGACCCAGTTTAGATACTTTCCTAAGATTGCCACATCTTCCAGAGAAGAAATATCTGAATGTAAAATATTTTTATCAACTTATCTAAAAAGTTATAATATGCATGAAGACCCTCCACCTCAAAAAGAAAATTTAAGTTCAGTAGGACTGAATCAAGAAGCTCCAGTGAGTGAACAAGAGTGGTTTGTAAAGAAAAAAGAAAATACACATTGCAATAGTTGCAGATGTTGGAGTCAGAGTAATTGTCGGAATAATTCTGGTTTTTACACTTTGTATAGTCTTGGGTAACTTATTAATAATTCAAAAATGTCAATTTCTCATTGGTACCTGGGGAAAATACTAGCACTCATATCACAGAGGAGCTATAAGAATGTCATAAGTAAATTAATACAAAGCAATTTGCATTTTCTTGTGGAAAATATTCTATAAATGTTATTCTATAATATGTATAAATACACATGGTAGATGTCAATGTAAACAGAGATGAAAAGAAACAGAAAAATACAGAGACTCATGCTTTGGAGTCTTAGAAGGTCTAACATTTAAAGGAAACTTAAGGTTTTACTCTAGAGTAAGTTGGAGATATTAAAGGATTTAAGGAT
Source organism: Peromyscus aztecus (assembly GCA_902168405.1). Lineage (NCBI taxonomy): Eukaryota > Metazoa > Chordata > Mammalia > Rodentia > Cricetidae > Peromyscus > Peromyscus aztecus. The sequence goes on along the minus strand of CABHPQ010119224.1, from coordinate 26,133 downwards.
AGATGTAATGAATTTAGATTGGTATGCTAAAACACTCTAAATGTAACATGGCAATATGAATGTATGGAGGCAAGTGTGGCTATGGGGAAACCCAATGGCATTCTGTTAAAATTGTCTAAGCAATAGATGGTAGTGTGTAGTGTCTTAGACAAAAGTAGTGACAGAATGGAGAGTGATGAAGATGTTAAAAGGGACATATTTGAGACATATTTGGGACATAGAAAGGACCAATTACATCACAATTGAACTGGCAGCTGATTTTCCTATCTCCTTCATCTCCCTCCCAAGGGGATGAAGGAAAGATTGAAGAATAACATCATGTTAGTTTAAGTATTAGTGTATGATACTTTGCAGTGCATCTTAGATTCTGGAGAAAGGTCCTGTTCTTTTACTAGAAGCTGGCTAATATGCCAGTATACCAGTTTGGTTGAAGAAATTTATTTTATTTTATATCATCTAAGAAAAACCTAGATTTACAGTATGCTATTAGAAAACCTCTAATTTTTCACTCTCTCTTGTACCCATTGTATCTGAGCAGATGCTACCTTCAAACAGTGAAGGTCATGAAATTTGAAAAACTGAACAGAGTCAATATTTTGTCTCTACTATATAGGTGCTATTCTTGAGATAGAATGATTCAGGAAGTTAGCTAGGAGTAGGGAGAATAAAAAGAGAAAAGAGGTTTGATAGACTAGACAGATATAAAGAAATTGGAGGTGAAGCAATAGAAGAACATAAGGAGAGAAACTGATTAGGGACTAAGGGAGGTCCGTTAGGTCCACCTTTCACAAATTTAAGGAATAGCTGCTATATGTTCCCCTCACCTCCAAAATGGAGGCAAAAATAAATGTTATGCGAAACAATAAAGTAGCTCCTAAAAACATTATGCTGTGGTGGTATTGTGTTCCCCAAAATATTGTGTACCTTAATAAACTTATCTGGGGTCAGAGACAGAACAGCCACAAGATTAAACATGAGGATAGGCAGTGGTAGCATATGCCTTTAATCCTAGCATTCCAGAGACAGAAATCCCTCTGGATCTCTGTGAGTTCAAGGCCACATTGGAAACGGCCAGGCGTGGTGACCCACGCCTTTAATCCCAGTAAACCAGCCTTTAATCCCAGGGAGTGGTGGTAGAAAGGAGAAAGGTATATAAGGTGTGAGGACCAGAAACTAGAGGCATTTGCCCTGGAGAGGCATTTGCCCTGGAGAGGTATTTGCCCTGGAGAGGCATTTGCCCTGGAGAAGCATTGGGCTGGTTAAGCATTCAGGCTTCTAGCAGCAGTTCAGCTGAGAGTCATTCGGATATGAGGACATAGAGGCTTCCAGTCTGAGGAAGCAAGACCAGCTGAGGATCCAGCGAGGTGAGATAGCTTTGGCTTGTTCTATTTCTCTGACCTTCCAGCATTTACCCCAATACCTGACTTGGGTTTGATTTTATTAATAAGAACTTTTAAGACTCATGCTACATTATGCTGAGTTCATTCTCCCTCAACTTTGAAAGTAATATATGTGTTATTTTAATAAAGAATTATTAAGGCCAGGTATGGCAGCACATACCTGTAATCATAGTATTGGGAAGGATGAGACAAGATGACCTTGAGTTTAAGACCAGTCTAGACTACATAGTGAGACCTATTTCAATAAACAGAGGATGGGAGAAAGACAACCCACTGTTGTAGGCTTTGAAGATGGAAGGAAGGACCAAAAGTCAAGGAATATAGGCAGCCACTAATATCTGGAGAAACTTGGGAAAATATTGCTTCACATGAAATATAGCCATGGCTATATCTAGTTTTTAGTTCAGTGAGACACATTATCAGATTTCTGATCTGCAGAATTGTAAGAGAATAAATCTGGAATGCAAACCAAATAAATTTATGATAATTTGTTATAATACCATAGGACACTGACACAAATAACTAGTTAATTAGAAGAACTCATTTTTGGAAACATTGAATTTTAATACTTTTGAGGTATCCCACATAGGTAAAGAAGATATATAAAATGCAGATTTAAAACTGAGAGTTAGTAGTGATGACAAAAATGGAGATTTGGGGCTGGAGAGACGGTTCAGCTGATAAGAGCAGGTATTGCTCTTACGAAAGACTGCAATTCAGATCTTATCACTCATGTCAGGTGTTTCAAAGCTGCCTGTAATTCCTGTCCTGGGGATAGCCAACACCTATGACCTCCTCAGATGCCTGCATTCAGGTATACATACCTCCTAGCACACACCCACATAATTAAAAGTAACAAAAATAAACCTGAAATGGAAATAAGTGTGATCTCTAGGCAAACACAGAGATGGATTTCTGAGCTCAAAGGATGGGACCACTAGTTAGAGGCTGTGAGTCACATTCTCATAGTTCTCATGAGAAAAGTTTTCTCATTTGACTTTGTTTTAAAAGTTTAGTGTATATTCTAGCTTATGAGACAGAGTGAATAAATAGGACAGATTTGAGATACTGTAGAAAGAAGGATGATTTACGGAGCAAGATCTAGGCACATGTACCACAGAATTATATTTACAAAAAGCACTGCATTTTTGATGGAATGTGAGACACATTGAAACAAGATGATAGACTGTTTTTAGTTTTGGTAGTTCCTTTTTGGAGGGTTCCACTTATTTACATTATAATGAAGGAAGTGGCCACAACAAGCTGATTACCAGGTAGGTGATTTTCACTTCCTGTCATTCATTAGTACTTATCTAATCTCACCTCAGCCCAGTAGACATCAACTTGCAGGTGTCTCCCCTCATATTTCCTCCATTTCTTAGGACTCCACAGAACCTAGATTTGGACTCAGTTAGCCTCGTTCCCATAGAACTTCACAGCACTCTCTTCTAGTTGATTCCCATTCCATTGTGTCAGTCCATGAATACCTAGAAACTCTTCCTACCTGGGACCTACAGAGGTAAAACCAGGCTGGGACATAAGTAGGCAATGTTCATGCTGTTTTATTTCCCAAATTAGGAGCTCTCCAATCTCACCCTAGCCCAGTGTCAGTCTGCCTGCAGGTACCCCTCCTCTCACCTCAACTGCATTCACTGGAGATTCCAACTCTTGGTATAGACCCAGGATCACCCTAGCACTTTCATATCCTTCTCTACAAATTATTTGTCTCACTGCAATCCACTTTCAGGAGACCCTCCACCCAGCACACCTCTAACTCCCTAGGAGTCCTGCCTCTTGGTGAGGACAGAATACCCACAGCTCTTTCCAAAAGTCCTTCTCAGCATTTTCTCTGAGCCCATCTATACTACTCTCTGCCACTCAGCAACCTGCATAAGTACTCCCTACCAGGCAACCCACAGCCACCACATTCTCCTAAGATCCAGAGAGGGCAAAAGAAACCAAATAATGGAACACCTACCCAACATAAACAGTACTCGATATCAACACCTAGAATCACCTTAATCATCCTGATTCCAGATACCTAAACACCAACATAAAAAAAAATGTATCAACAGCAAAGACGTATGTCCCAAAGAATTCAGTAACCTTACTACAGTAGACCCTGAGAAATGTAATATAACTGAAGCACAAGACAGGAACTTCAAAATAGCAATTATGAATATGTTCAAGGACAATAAAGAGGTTATAAATATACCCCTTAGTGAAGTATATGAAAACACAAAGAAGCAGTGGAAGAAATATTGAAAACAATTCAAGACATGAGAGTAGAAATGGAATCACTAAAGAAAACTCAAACTGAGATAATATTGGAGATGAAAAAAAAGGAATTCAAATGGGAACCTCTGAGGCAATCCTCCCCAACAGAATATAAAAGATGAGAGAATGTCCAGCATTGAAGATAAGAAAGAAGAAATGGATACCTTGGACCAAAAAAATCTAAAAATCTACAAATACTAGTAATAAAGGAGGAAGAAGTAACCTAGATCAAAGGCACAGAAAATATTTTCAACACAATCATAGTATAAAATTTTCCTAACCTAAAGGACCAGAATGATTTAGCTTTATAAAATCTTCAGAGAAGGATTTATGCCAACTCCTCAAATTATTCTGCAGAACAGAAACTGAAGGAAAATTGGCTAATTCTTTATATAAAGCCACAATTACCCTGATATTTTAACCATACAAATTCCCAACAAAGAATGAAAATTGCAGATCAATTTCCCTTATGATCATAGATGCAAAAATTCTTAATACAGTACTTGCAAACTACTACCAAAAGCACATCTAAAAGATTATCCACCACAATCAAGTAGGCTTTATTCCAGAGATGTAGGGATGGCTCAACATACATACATCAACAAATGCAATCCACCAAATAAACAAACTGAATGAAAAAATCCATATGACCATCTCATTAGGTGTAGAAAAGGCCTTAGACAAAATCCAACATCCTTTCATGACAAAAGCCCTAAAGAGATACAAGGGACATACCTCAATATAGTAAGGGCAATTTCCAGTAAGTCCACAGCCAACATCAACCTACATGGAGAGAGACTCAACATCTCCACTAAAATCATGAACAAGACAAGCAGATGCCCACTCTCTTCATATCTATGCAGTACAGTACTCAAAATCTTAGCTAAGCTAGAGCAGTAAGACAACTGAAGGAGATCAAGGGGATACAAATGGGAAAGGAAGAAGTCAGAGCATTTTTATTTGCAGATGATATGATTTTACACATAAAAATCCTAAAAACTCCACCAGGATACCTCTACAGCTGATAAACATTTTCAGCCAATAGCAGTATACAAAATTAATACATAAAAAACAGAAGCCTGCCTATACACAAATGACAGAAGGAGAAAGAAATCAGGGAAACAATACCACAAAAATACCTTGGGTTATTTCCAATCAAGCAAATGAAAGATTTGTGTAATAAAACTTATTTGTGTAATAAAACTTGCATAAGGCACTGAAGAAAGAAATTGAAGAAGACATCAAAATAAACTGTTGATTTTTTTTCAGTGTATTTATCCCAGCAAGATATAAATACTAACACAAAAAACTAGTATGAAGAGTGTAACAATCTCTGCTATAAACCTGACCATGTGGTTCTTAGGGCTTTAGGACTTGAGGGAGAAATATAGAAGTGTTTGGAATGTTGAGCTACAAAAAACCTTGAATGGTACAACCAGAGCTTAATGTGTCATTCTAGTGAGAGCTTACAAAACAAGAAGCCAAGAGAAACTCAAACAATAGGGTCCAGGTCATGAGATTTCAGAAGGGAACAATGTAGCTGGAGTTTTCTCTCCGGGTCTGCCAAGTCCAACAGCCCACTTATAAAATAAACACACAGATGCTTATATTGCTTACAAACTGTATGGCCATAGCAGGCTTCTTTCTAACTGTTCTCATATCTTAATTTAACCCATTTCTATTAATCTATAAGTTGCCACGTGGCTTGTGGCTTACCAGAATCTTAACATGTTGCTTCTCCTCACAGCGGCTGGCAGCGTCTCCCTGCCTCAGCCTCTACTTCCCAGAATTCTCTTCTTTGCTTGTCCCGCCTATATTTCCTGCCTGGTTACTGGCCAATCAGCATTTTATTTATACAGAGTGATATCCACAGCAGAACAAGAATTATCCTATCAGGATCTGGGCTAAGGGCCACTTATGAAATAGTCTGTCAAATAATCCTGCTATATTATATTCGTGTTCTAAGGTCTCAAGTGAGATTGAATTTAAACTTTGTGGACAAATCGGGTTAGTGGAGAAAATTTTGAGACAAGATACCTTTCAGAGAATGTCATGGCGTTTACTGCTGTCACTCAGGTCAAGTGTGCAAGTGAGCAAACCATAAGGCTGAAAGATAGTAAAAATATAAATTTTGGTGAGGAAAAGAGTGTGAACAAATTCAACCATACGGACAAGGTAGATTTGAAAGTTTCTGTAACTGCTAAGGAGATTAAAGGGAAAACCATTAAAGAGAAAATGACATTTTGTACTAAGAGGAAAAAGTGTCCTGAAGGCAATGCACCACCTATTAAAGGCTACACTCTGCAAAAATGTATGTTCATTTGAAAGGAAAATGCTTAAGCTGAAAATACAAAATTCTACTGTAGGCAAATCCTTCTGGAAAGGAGTTTCCTTACTAATCAAATGTTTCCCCATGATCAGCTCACAGAAGCCGACCCAACTATGGACTAAAGGGAGCAAGATCCATTAGGAGATGCCAGTAGAACTTGGCAGCAGCATCCATGTGGTGCTACAGGAATAAAAAAAAGCAAAATTGATGGTATAATGAAGTCACAAAACAGTTACAGAAAGACACTAAGGTCAGGCAACATGTAGCAAGATTGGATCATCTAAGAGGGAGTCCTTGGGAAGCAAATGCATGAACCTGTGAAGGTGAACTAAGTTGTACTGGAGACCTCAGGATGTTGGAGATGCCACAACCATGGGAGGTCCACAGAGAAATGCTAATGACATAGAATAAATCTAGTTCAAGAGAGAGTCTATGTGTGCTTCAGGAAGTAAAGCTGGAGGGATTGAGCTACCTAAGCCCTTTAGAGCTCAGAAGATTCCATCAGGAGCCTGAGATGACATGGATATAGAGTTATAGGATTTAGCATTTTCTCTTGTTTTCAGTCTTGCTTTGCTCTGTCTTCATTCTTTTCCTTTGAAATAGCAATGGTTAGTTTGTACAATTGTGTGTTAGAAGTACATAACTTCCTTTTTGTGGTGTTATAGGGCTGTCAGTTAGAAATTATGTTGAGTGTCGGATAAATGGATTTTTAAAAACAATTTAATTTTTTGAAATTATAATTACATCATTTCTCCCTTTCCTTTCCATCATCCAAATGTTCCCATATACACTCCTTGCTCTCTTTCAAATCCGTGGCCTCTTTCTCATTATTTATTATATATGTATCATATATATGTATGTATGTGATCTATTTATATTTTAATCAATATATAAATATATTTAGGAATATATAATATATGTATCATATAAGTATATTATTATACATAATGTATTGTAGATGAACAGTCTTATTAAATAAACACAGAGCCAAATACAGAGTTAAAAACCAAGAGGTCAGAGCAATAGCTAAGAGCTGAGACTAAAAACCTTACTCTTCACTGTCACTGCTGTCCTACCTCTCCGCAAAAGACCTACTTCCTGTGTATCTGTCCTTTTATAGACTTTCTGTTCTGTCTTCTCATTGGTTGTAAACCCAACCACATGACTGCCTCGTCACTGCTTGTCTGTACAGACCTCCAGGTCTTCTATGCTTGGTATTGAGATTGAAGGCGTGTGTCTCCAATGCTGGCTGTATCCTTGAACACACGGAGATCTACCTAGCTCTGCCTACCAAGTGCTGGGATTAAAGGCATGCGCCACGAACACCCAGCTCTGCTCTGCTTGCTATTAGCTCTAACCCCTAGGCAACTTTATTTATTAACATACAACTAAAATCACATTGCAGTACAAATAAAATATCACCATATTTCCCCTTTTCTATTTAAATAAAAGAAAAAAGGAAAAAGGTTATGACTAATATAAGAAAAACTATATACAAAAGTACAATAACTATATACCACATATACAAGCAATAACTACCTAAACAATGTCTAGTCCATTTGTATTTGACAAATTCAGAGAAAATAATTCCATTATCTATCCTATTTTGGTAAGTCCAAAATGTACCTAATTTACTTTCTATCCTAACTAATCTTCAACTATAACTAACTAATCTTCAACTATAACTAATCTTCAACTCCCTCAGAGACCCAAGAAGGAAATAATATTACCTAACAAAAATAAAAACAGGAAGTGCATGCAAGCAACTTCCAAGAAAAAATGCAAGTTGAGAGAATCAGAAGTCTGGAATCTGCTGAATTAATGAAATTGGACATAAGAAATGAAAGTTTTGCATTATGGTCATCAGGAGGGGGCAGCAAAGAAAAAAATTAAAGGCATAAAGAGAAAAATTAGCAGAATTATAGGGAAAAAGTATTTAAAGAATAGAAATCATATTTGTAGTGTTTTCTTGGAATATAACAAGAATGCTATCAAAATGATCATGAAATCATACACACACAGATTTGCATAAACATTTATTTTTCCATTTGGAAATCAATAGTTGGATTTCATGTGAGCCCAGCCTATTTTGTAAGGCATTTCTAGTTCTTCATAAGCCGAGTATTTCTTTTCTTTTGAAGAATAGGCTGGTCTTGGGGGCCCAGATGTGGAAAAATCCTGCAAGAAGTTAAAAATATCAAATTAATTGCCTGACATTTCATAAAATATCTAAGCTTGCTTAGATATGCCAATGTATCAGAAAATTGAGCATATATTATGTATCATTTTAGAAAACTGTTTAGTTGCTATTACAAGTTCATAATTATTTTTAAAATAAAATATTTATTTTAGTTAATTAATGTTAGCTTCTTTTAAATAGCCACTAAATACATGTACTGCAACTCTTCTGAACTGGCTTAGCTACTATGCAATCCAGAATCTCTTCACTACAATAAGAAACAAACATTGCTGGATGGTATGTATGTAAGAAAAACAAGTAGTTTTGTGATATTATAGTTCCAAAGTTCATTTTGTTACTGTAAAGATGGATGTTAGTACATCCCTGAATAAGTCTCCTTGCATTTAATCAGTTCTCATTGGTTTCAAATCTCCTTTCTAATGATTGCAAATTTAAATATATATAAATTATAATATACAAATTAATAAAAAACATGCTACATTTATTTATATATACATGAATACCTATTATATTTTATGTATTCTATATCTTTGACTCTCATTTCCTAATCCCATTATATAAACTTAAGGAGTAGTTATAGTGATTCATATAAAGTCAATTTTCCAAACCTATATCTGAACTAATTTTGTTTTATCATTTTAGCATAATGAATGCCAATGTTCACGATGTCATCTGCACTGGAATTATGATGGTTATGACCATAAACAGAAATTGAAATGTTTTCTACATACGAAGAGTGGCTTCATGTGTGTAGTTGACAAGTTGTTCCCATAGTTTATTGCAGGCTTAGTTGGTCCTGGAGAGTCATCCCAATTACGAGTTGGATAGTTGTAAAAAGTACCTTCTTTGAGTTCTTGAGCCATATAGCTATTTTAAGAATAAAAAATTAAAATATTTCAAAATATAACATATATATTGTTAAAGAATTATAATGCAAAGATTACTATGACTGTATTCTATATGAAATGAATGAAGTCATGCAGAAGTCATTAGATTAAAATAAGAGGCGTAATGAAATAATGGTGTATTCATAAGATAGAAAGTACTAAACAATTTTTGTTTTAATTATATTGCAAAAACTAGAGGCTTGATATGGAATAGTCCCAATGTTCTTTCTCAGAATGCCTACAAAATTGTGATACTTAGATAAATGGGAAACACGGCATTTAAAGCTCTACAGTTTAATTTTCCTTGGGAAATATGCTAAAGAGCTATCTTTTACTCTGATAAAAATATCATTATATAAATATTCACAGTTAGAAACAGTGTTATCTATATGCCTGTTTATCTCTGCAACTTTGCCTCCTACAAATACACACACACATACACACACACACACACACACACACACACACACACACACACACATGTTTAAACTGCTCAAAGCAATTATTTCCAAATGAGATACTCTTTTCTTTCTTTTTCAGTATTTGTGCTTTCCACTTCCCTTTTATAGGATAGATAACTTACTTGGAATTTATTCTGGATAACTTTGATGATGGAAGAAAAGAATTTCCAGAAAAGGCTTCTTGGTGGGATAGACTCCAGGGACTCTATACAGAGATTTTTATAAGAGGAAAAACAATGGTTAGTCATGATTTGAAGGAAATGTAAAATACAGTGTATAATTGCTCACACTGCATCTCCATGCTAATATGTAAGTACCATGATAGTTCTAAGCCACTTCCTACAATATGACAAGTGAACAAAAGTAAGTAAAGGCACTAGGAACTTTGCAAGCATCTATTAATCTAGCTATCTGCTATCATCTGCCTGTCACCCATCTACTGATAGAGAATGGTATTCTGAAGACGTGTAAATGGGAGTTACACTTCAGACACAATCTGAGCATTAAGTAATGCTTTTAACCAAAGATTAAGCTTAAGCCCATCTTTCAACTGTCATAATGTGAACAATTTCATAGATAAAACACAACTGACGATAACTCGCGGAGACTAAATTTAGGTTGAATACAGAACTACAGTATGAGCCAGCTACAGTATACTGGAATGAATTTTTAAGAAAAAGACAATCCATGGAAATCATTGTGTTGTGGCTATTTAGATAGCCATTTCAAAATCAGGGATAATTTTACATAACCACTTTCATACAATTAGTTTGACAACAGGAAGCTTCAGATAGTCTATAAAACTACACATGTACTTTGACATTGAAATGGTTAAATGATATGAAATATACATGATGATCCATCCCCAGTTTTCAGGTCCTATGCACAAACACCTTAGAGTGGTAAAGAATCTTAGAGGAATAATAATATGAAAGATAAGAAAGAGATTAAATATCACCTGAAAAGGCCTACTGACAAAGAAAAATGAGACTGACCCTGTATTTTTCTTTCACTGTTTAAAATTGTCTCTTCTGTCTCTGGGCTTTTTCTTCTTCTTTGACTTAAAAAACCTCCTCAGGAGAAAATACAAAGCAATGATAAAGCATAATAGAAAGGCCATAAATCCTGGGAAAACTCTGGTGAATCTTAGACAGAAAGGTGAGCTTGTGTCTGTAACCTTCCTACTAAGCCTCTGATATCACAATGGGCAGAGTCATGATGTCAGAGTTTTCCAGGTCTCAGGTCTTAAAGGGGCCACGTCTCTTTTCATGGTGGATGTAATTTCTTTGGTTCATGCCTTTTCCTATCTCAGGCGAGAGGGAAGAGTGCATTTCTTGTGGTAAAAGTTTGGACTCATGGTCATAAATGAAGAATTTTTAGATTGAGTAACACGGATGCTTTGAGGGAAAGGATCCTCAAACAAACTGCAAAGATACCTAAAGATGTAGAATTATTGTACTCTTATACACTTTGACTTATCTATTTGGGGCCTATTTTTTATTTTTTAATATTTATGTGTATTAATGATTTTGCCTGTATATATGTCTGTGCACCACATGTGTGTAGAGTTTGTGCAGGACAGAAAGGATGAATGCCCTGGAACTGGAGGTACAAATGGTTGTGAACTGTCACATGGGTACTGGGAATCAAACTCAGGTTCTTTGGAAGTGCAACCAGTGCTCTTAACTGCTGAGTAGTAATAGTATCATTGCCACTTGTACCAAAGCAGACACACTAAAGCATGAGTCAGAACTGAGTCCCCAGTAAGCTCTCTGAGCATTTATAACCAACTGATTTTTCAAGTTGTGCTAGTGTGCATTTTTTGATGAAGTATATAATATACTTTGAACATATTCACTCCCAGTCACCCTTTTATATACCCCACCCCCCACTTTGCTCATCCTCTAGCTCTTCTCAAATAGACCCCTCTCTATTTTCATGCCATATGTATGTGCATATTTTCTATTTTTGTGCCATATGTATGTATATATATGTTTTTTATGTATCTGTATCAACTAGGTTGTACATATGATAAAATACATACAACATTTATATTCCTAGGTGTGACTTATTTAGCTTAGTATGATGATTTACATTTCCTCCAATTCTTATTCAAATGACATAATTTTGTTCTCTTTTATGGCTAAATAAATACCACCATGCATATATATATATATATATATATATCACATTTTCTTTATCCATTCATTTATCCTTATACCTACAGTTAAGTGTAATATTTACCCCTAATAAAGAAAACTTCCATTTGCTACAGATAGAGACCACTACAGAAAACTACACCAATCAGAATGCAGATTTGTGGATCCTGGTTCCAACTGATACATCTACAAGACCATGCCTACACTTAAGGTTCAAGGAACAATGTGGAAGTGAGGATGGAAAGATTTTTAAGAGCCAGGGGATGATGGAGTTCAAAATGAGATTGTGTCTCCCAGGTATGTCAGAAATTAGACCCATAAAGTCTCACCAAACATGACTGCCTAAACATGAGCTGAACAAGGACAACAACAGTAGATATGCCAAAGTGGACAGAGGAAAGACCAGGAGGCCTCAAGACTACACAAAGAACTGCAGGCAACTGAGGAATGCCCAGAATGGGACAAATAGTCTTTTCCAAGAGAAGAGCAGACCTATTAGTTGTTCAGTATCAAATGGTCAGTCCTGAAAACATACATACAAATAATATTATACAAACTGAGTATTTATTTTAGGAATATATGTTTATACACATATACACATATATATGTATGTATGTATGTATGCATCTAACAACAATTAATGCAAAAAGAGGCCATGAATTTGAAAGAGAGTAAGGAAGAATATATAGGAGGGTTTGAAGGAAGGAAAAGGAAGGGAGAAATGATGTAATTATATTATACTCTAAAAAGAAAGAAAACCAATTAGTTACAAAATATATAACCTAGTTTAAGAATGAGAAAATTATATGAATATGTACTTTTCAAAAGAAGAAATTTAAATTCCCAACAAACTTAAATAAATGTGATCAAAATCACTAGTGAGTCAAACCTGCAAGGAGGTACAGCATCTCAACCCACTAGAATGTCTTTTATATACAAAAAAGAAATAAATGTTGGCTGGGACGTGGAGAAAAGGGACTAGTACACTGTTAATGTGCTCTCCAACTTCCTCTTCTACGAAATTGCTTTGGCTGTCCTGGGTCCCTTCAAATACATGTTTTAGGGTAAAATATATCTTTGAGTAAAAGCATTTAATCTGTATATGCAGTTGAAAGCTGTTGCCACTTTAACATCATTAAAGTTTCTAACCCATGAATACGTGATATATTTCATTATTAAGGTCTTGTTAACTTTCTTTCAATCTTTTTGTTTTTGTGAAATTTATTCCTGAGCATTTTTATTCATCCTGATTAAGTTGTAACTATAATTATTTTGTTAATTTGAGGACAGATCCAAATAGATGAAAATTGTTTCTTAAAATAGAACTTTTCTATTGAAACAAAGAATTCATGAGACACTTTTATTTTTATGTATCTAATTTATAAACTAATCTATTTTAATCCTTATCATAACAAAAGTATATGCAAAAGGTTCATTAAAGTTTTGTTCTACCCATATATTAGAATAAGTTGCTTTAAAATAATTTTATTAGTATAAAAATGTAGTAAGTGTAAAATCTGAAACTGGACATTATAATTACTTATTTTAACTTCATAAAAAGGTATGCCCTGATATATATAAATTAAAGGCTAAATTTCATTTGAAAAATAATTTTTACGAGTACAGGTGTTTTGCCTGCTTACATGTGTGTATGTGCACCACCCATGTGCCTAGTACCCATGAAGCCAGAATATCATGTGTCAGATCCCCTGGAACTGGAGTTACAGATGATTGTGAGCTGCCACGTGGGTGCTGAAAGTTGAAACTGAGTCCTCTGGAATAACAAAGAGCTCTTAACCACTGAGCCCATCTCTCCATCCCCATTGCTTAATCAAGGGACCCATACATAAATTCACATACCTATGGACACCAGATTTTTTATAAAGAAGCCAGAAATACACAATGGAAAAAAGAAAGCATCTTCAACAAATGGTGCTGGTTCAACTGGTTGTCAGCATGTAGAAAATGCAAATAGATCTATATCTATATCTATCACCTTGCACAAAACTCAAGTCCAAATGGATCAAAGACCTCAACATAAATCCAGATACACTGAACCTGATAGAAGAAAAATTGAGAAATAACTTTTAATGCATTAGCACAAGAGGCAACTTCCTGAATAGAGCTCAAAAAGGGCAGATACTAAGATCAACAAATAATAAATGGGATCTCATGAAACTGAAAAGGTTATATAAGACAAAGGATGCCATCAAAAGAACAAAACAGCAGCCTAAAAATGGGAAAAGATCTTCACCAATCCCACATATGACAGATAACTAATTTCCAAAATATATAAGAACTCTTGTCCCTGGTCTATGGGCAGGCTTCTGGAACCCGGTGCCTGTGGTGTGACACCTTGCACAGCCTTGGTGCAGTTGGAAGGGCCTTGGACCTGCCTAGGCTCAGTGTGCTGGGCTCTGCTGACTCCCCATGGGAGATCTAGATTTGGGGGATGTGAGGATGTGGGGTGGCTTGGGAAAGAGGGCTGGGGGGTGGGAGGAGGGAGGAGGGGGTATCTGTGGATAGTATGTGGAGTGAGTAGAAAATTTCTTAATAAAGAAATATGAAAGAAAAAAAAGAACTCATGAAACTAGATATCAACAGACCAAATAATCCAATTTATTAATGGGGTACAGATCTAAACAGAGAATTCTGAACAGAGGAATCTCAAATGGCTGAGAAGCACTTGTAGAAATGTTCAGCATCATTAGCCATCAGGGAAATGCAAAAAACAACTCTGAGATTCCATCTTATAACTGTCAGAATGGTTAAGATCACAAACACAAGTGACAGTTTATGCTAGGATATGGAGCAAGAGGAACACTCCTGCATTGCTGGTGGGAGTGCAAACATACACAGCCATTTTGGAAATCAATATGGTGGTTTTTCAGAAAATTGGAAATCAATCTACTTCAAGACCCAGCTATACCACTCTTGGGCATATATGCAAAGGATGCTCAATCATATCACAAGGAAACTTGCTCAGTTATGTGCATAGTAGCTTTATTTGTAATATACAGAAACTGAAAACAACCTAGATGTACCCCAACTGAAGAATGGATAAAGAAAATTTGGTACATTTATACAATGGAGTATTACTTAGCTGTTAAAAGCAATGAAATTTGATGGAAAATGAATGGAACTAGAAATGATCATCCATCCTGAGTGAGGTAACCCAGACCCAGAAAGACAAACATGGTATGTACTCATTTATAAGTGGATATAAGCTGTAAAGGATTACCATGCTACAATCCACAGACCCAAAGAGGCTAAGTAACAAAGAGGGCTCAAGGGGGAATGCATGAATCTCACTGAGAAGGGGAAATAGAATGGACATCACAGGTGGATGGGAGGATGGGAGGAGAGGGATCTGGATGGGAACAGGAGGGATCAGGTGGAGGAGAGAAGGAGTACTGGGAAAATCAACTGGAATCAGGGACATCTCTGGGGTGAACTAGAAACCTAGTGCAATGGAAACTCCCAGGAATCTCTATGGGAGACCCCTAGCTACGACTCCTAGCAATGGGAGATCTGAAGTCTGAACTGGCCATCTCCTGTACTCAGGCAAAACTTCCAGTGGAGGGATTGGGACCACATAACCTGACCTACAATTTGCCCTGCCTACAGAATATGCTGGGTAAAGGTGGGAAAGAAATTATGGGAGTTGCCAACCAATTACTGGTCCAGCTTGAGATCCATACCATGAGAAGGAGTCCACCCCTGACACTGCATTGGGGGCCAGGACCCAGAGGCTGGACAGCCCAGAGACCTAGGATAGAACTAAACATGACTGGCAAAAAAAAAAAAGTCAATGTAATGATGCCCTAACAACATTCTGCTATACATAGATTGATGACTACCCCAATTGTCATCAGAGAACATTCATCCAGTAACTGATGGAAACTGATGCAGAGACCCACAGCCAAACATTAGGTGGACCTCCTGGAATCCTGTAGAAGAAGGGTAGGAAGGATTATAGGAGCCAGAGGGGCCAAGGCATCACAAGAAAACCCACAGAATCAACTAACCTGGGCTCATAGTAGTTCACAGAGACTGAACCAACAACTAGGGAGCCTACATGGGTCTGACCTAGGCCCTCTGCACATGTGTTACCATTGTGTAGCTTGTTCTCCTTGTGGGACTCCTAACAGTAGTAGCAAGGGCTGTCTCTGACTCTGTTACCTGATTTTGGGACCCTTTCTTCCTATTGGATCGCCTTGTCCAACCTTAATAGGAGAGGAAGTACCTAGTCTTAATGCAACCTGATATGCTATGAATGGCTGATACCCATGGGAGGCATGCCATTTTCTGAAGAGAAAGGAGGAGTGTTTTAGGTGATGAAGAGGAGAAGTTGGGAGAGGGACTGGAAGAAGAGGAGGGAGGGAGGGGAAACTGAATGGGCTTGGGGAAATTGATTAATTAAAAATTAAAATTGTAATTCTAATAGAAAAGTAATGAAAGTATAATTATCCAAATATTTTGCAATGACATTTGCAGTTTTTCATGTACAAACAGGTTTGAGAATTCTTTCTCTGCATAGGTCATAGTTAATATATAAACAAAGACTTTCATCTAGGCATTTCCTTTCATACTTTACCATAACATCATAAAATACAGTTATACACACCTCTTCCTAACTGCCTTAGGTCATTATATTTCCCCATGCTTCACTTCACATTTATAAAGATCATTAAGACTATGGTATGTAGAAAATGTATCAGTTAATTATTTTTATGGAAAATACAAAAAGCAAGAAAGCTATTTAACTATACCTTTGACATTTTTTGTTTGTATACTGTGGCTCAATACTCTTTTATATTTGACATATTTTCCATGCAAGGAAGGTAAAATTTTACTTCCAAAGAGATTATGAATGATAGAGTACGCTAAAAATGTTTCTGTGAACTTTTACTGGATCATATTATTATTTTGTAAGATAAACAATTAATTAATGGAATTTTGGACTAAATTGTTTCATGTTACAATAAAAGAGTTGAGAGATTAGTGGCTTCCAAAAATATTTTTTTAAGATTTAGATTTTTTTTTAAAACTACGTCTTGTTTTAAGAGATAATGTTTTTATTCTACTTTTCAATATTTCAAGC
The DNA here is from genome assembly GCA_902168405.1 of Peromyscus aztecus. Taxonomy (NCBI): domain Eukaryota; kingdom Metazoa; phylum Chordata; class Mammalia; order Rodentia; family Cricetidae; genus Peromyscus; species Peromyscus aztecus. The sequence continues at coordinate 9,316 of CABHPQ010119224.1, read as the reverse complement.
AATTTTCAAATTCAAATATATTTTGGTCATATTCTTCCCCTCATCTAAGTCTTTCCAGATCCTATCCCCTTCCCTACCCACCCAACTTTAAGTTCTTTCTCAAGAAACAAAAACTCAATAAAACAACAAAACCCCCTAAAACGAAGAAAAGAAAAGAAAACCACAGCCGAAAGGAAAAAAGAAACAAAGCACCAAACTAACCAAATAAAAGCACACAAAAACCTTAAACAAACAAAAACAGAACAACAACCAAAAACCTGTGGAGTCCTTTCTGTGTTGGTTAACTACTACTGAAATGAGGCCTGTCCTAGAGTGGCTGATATGCCCAGTGTCACTACCTTGGAGAAAAGTGACAGTTCAGTTGTTAACCTTTACCATGGTAGCAAGGTTTTCATTAATTCATCAATTATTAATATATCAAAATAAAATATAAGACAAAACAAAAACTATCACATCAAAGTTAGGCAAGACAAACCAACAAATCAGTTCAGTGTTTTTATGGGATTTCTGAGTGCAAATGAAGAGATAGTTTCTAATGTAAAAATAATCCAGAAACATGTGCTCCATTTAACTGTTTAATGATTAAAAAAGCAACTTTCCTTCTTTTCTACCATAACAAGAGAAGTTTTTATATCATAATTTTGATAGTTGAAGCACTTTACCTTTCCTTTCACATTGAAAACTCAAAGCACCCTTATGAAACAAAGATAGGTTTTCATGCTACATATCATATATATGATATGATATCAATAAATTGCATGTCAATATATATCAACAAATATATATATATGTATCAACACAGACAAATTCATATCTCTATCCTGAGCTTTTGAAATAATTTAAGAGTTTGATTTTGTAGATTTATATTCATTTCTCTCAACATTTGATTTTAGAAGAGTGTACATACACACATACTCACAGCCTCTTCATGATATATCAGCTATTCTTTTAAAATAAATTTATAATTTTTCAATATTTAGT
>CABHPQ010119222.1:0-15643 GCA_902168405.1 Peromyscus aztecus | reverse complement strand
CAGGGTGGAGCAAAACCATTTGACTCATGGCTGGGAAGGAACAGAGGGAGTTGGGAAGGAGCTGCAACCTTACCATCCATTTTGACCCAGTCCGCTCACTAACCTCACCTTTAGAGGGGGTACCACCTCCCCGTAGCCCCAATCCTTTAAAAAGTGGGCCTTTCGAAGTTATTCTAGATCTAACATCAACCTTGATGAAACCATTATACATCATACATATATACACATAATATCTGTTACCCTGTGAACTTGTACAATTAAAATGTAAAAAAATAAGCACCGTGATTTATTTTCTAATTTTTCTATTACCCCCTTTTATTGAACATAGATTCTTTACTCATATAATATATCCTGATTACAGTTTCCCCTCCCTCTGCTCTTCCCAGTTCCTTCCCACCTCCCCTCCCCTCTGGATCCACTCCGTTTCTGTCTCTCATTATAAAAGAACAGGCTTCTAAGAGGTAACAACAAAACATGATCAAATAAAATATAATAAGATGAAGCAAAAACTATCATATCAAAATTAGACACAGCAACCCAACAGGATGAAAAGAGTCCCAAGAGCAGACAAAAATCTCAGAGACCCATTCGTTCTCATAGTTAGGAGCCAAAGAAAAATACTAAGCTAAAAACCTTGATATATTCATAGGACCTGGTGCAGACCAAGGCAGGCCCGTGTTTGCTGCTTCAGTCTCTGTGAGTTTGTATGCATTTTGCTTAGTTGATTCAGAGGGCCTTGGTCTCCTGGTGTCCTCCATCCCCTCTGGATTTCACACTATTTCTGCCTCCTCTTCCTTGGGATTGCTTGAGCTCTGCAGAGAGGGATTTGATGGAGACCTCCAGTTTAGATTCTCTCTCCACAAAAATGTCTGGCAGTGGGTCTTCTGTAGTTGGAGTTTTCTCCAGTCCTGCTCGGGCTCAAGTAAACAGAGACTTATATTACTTATAAACTGTATGGCCATGGCAGTCTTCTTGCTATCTAGCTCTTATATCTTAAATTAACCCATTTCTATAAATCTACACTTTGCCACGTGGCTCGTGGCTTACTGGTATCTTTACATCTTCTCATGGCAGCAGCTGCTGGCAGAGTCTCCTGACTCAGCTTCCTGTTCCCAGCATTCTCTTCTCTGCTTGTCCTGCCAATATTATACTTCCTGCCTGGCTACTGGCCAATCAGCATTTTATTTATCAATCAATCAGAGCAACACATTCACAGCATACAGAAAGACATCCCTAGCAGTCTTTGTATCTGTTCCCATATGCTGCTGGAGGAAGCCTCTCTGATGATGACTGGATAAGGCACTGATCTATGAGTGTAGCAGAATACCATTAGGAATCTTTTTATACTTTTTTTTTGGTTTTTTTCTTAGACCAGTAGTGTTCGGTTTTACCCTAGGTCTTTGGAATATCTAGTCTCTGGTTCTTGTTTACCCAAGCAGTATGGACTGTGTTTTCCTTCTCACAGAGTGGGCCTTCAGTCAAATCAGACACTGGTTGGCTACTCCCACAAGTTCTGTGCCCTCATTACAGTATCATATTTTGCAGGCAGAACAGATTGTAGGTGAAAGGTTTTATGGCTGGGTTAGTGTCCACATTTCTCTTGGTAGCCTACAGAGTATCTTCTCACACCAAAGAGACTAGAGCATAGGGGTGAAGGCTCCATGTAGGTACCAGCTGTATTTCTTCATGTTCAGTCAGTTGTGTGGGTATTGTCTTCAGCGATGGGCCCCCACTGTTAGTTTGCTGAGAGCAGCCTGTTGTCTTAACAACAGCCTGGGTTGTTTGGGGATTTCCATGGGACCCCCTTGGCCAACAACTTAATTGAATTAAACCCAGTCCAATCACTAGAAAACTTGTTTGGCTACAAGAGGTGGCCAGTTGATACTCCATATTTCTCCTTACTAGGAATCTTCACTAGGATCACGTTCATGTATTCCAGGAAGTTTCTACTGCACTAGGTTTCCACAACCCCCACAAATGTCCCCCAATTCCAGCCATCTCTCCTGACAATTTCTCCTTCTACCCCATCTTCCCCTACACCTGAGCCCTAGCTCCCATCCCCATCTCTCCACCTGCCCTCTGTTTGCTATGTATATATATATATGTATATATATATATATACATATATATACATATATATATAATATATATATTATTGTCACATTTATAAAACAAATATTTTGGTTACAAGATCTTTCTTTAGATATTTGCACTGGAACAATTTTCTACCAGTGTATTGCCTTTTAGTTAATTATGCCAACAATGGTTTACTTATACTAAAAGTTGGTCATTTTAATGAGGTTCAACTTACATTTTCTTTTATGAATTTTACATTTGTGTCATAACAGTTAATATTCCCCTACCAAATGGAAAGTTGTTTCTTTGTGTTTTTCTTTTCCAAAGGAGTGTCAATCATATTTCAGGACAGGCCCAATGCCCAGGAATAGTTGGCAAACAAGATGAACTCAGGGATATTTTGTGGAAAATTTGTTTCATTTTGCTTTGTCTTGCTGTTTGATTTTCATTTTCATTTTTATATTTCTGTGGGAGGTTATTTCTTGTTTTGTGGAGCTCTTTGTTTGTTTGTTGTATTGAGATGGATGCATGTGGCTGGGTAGGTAGGTGGATGGGAAAGATCTGGGAAATGCTTGGTCAGAAGAAAAGCATGATCAAAACATATTGTATGAAATATATTCTAATAAAACACCCACAGAAATATTCAGTGTTATGTAGATTTTTCTCCTTTATTTTCTTCTTGCGGTTTTAGTGTTTGGTGTTCTGTGATCTAGTTTGATTACATTTTGTGAAAATATAAACAGCATAGAAACTGTTTTTTTTTTTCATAATTGATTTTTTGAGTCTATTCACACTTTCAATTTCTTTTGTAGCACAAAATTCTTTTATTCTTGATTTTTTATATTGTTTTTTCTATTCTCTATTTTATTTGGTGTGAATACAGTTTTCTTCCTATTTTCCTAATGTTTGCTTGTAACATTCTTTCTGTTGTTTAAGCCATTAAGTTGTGTTGTGGACTTTGGGTCTTTCTTCTTCCTCCATGCAAGTGTCTATAATGATGACGTATCCTACAGAGCTCTGCTTCCATTTCATCCTTTGAATTAGGAAGTTGTTTCAGTTTCATTTGTCTGAAAGTATTTCTGGCTTCCCTTGTATTTTAATTTGTGAATCATTAGCTTTTTAAGAGTGTTTAATTTAATTTCTGCATATTTGTGAATTTCCCTTTTTCTTTGTGTTACTATTTTCTAATTCCATCCCTGTTTATACGGAGAAGATATTTTGCATGATTTTAAACCTTTAAAAAATTTGTGATTATTATATAATTAATATTTTATCCTTCCCTTTCTTTCCTCCAAACCCAACCATATATCCCTCCTGACTCTCTTTCAAATTCATGGTTTCTTTTTACATTAATTGTTGCTACATGCATGTATGTATTTATATGTACACGTGTAAATACAACTTACTCAGTCTGTCTTATGTTACTCATATGTGTGTTTTCCGGGATGACAATTTGGTATTGGACAGCCAATTGGTGTGTTCCTTCCTGGGAAAGATGATTTCTTCTGTTCTCAGAATACCTTAGTTGCCTGTAGTTCTTCGTGTAGTGTTGAGGCCTCATAGTCTGTCCACTTTGGTATGTTCGTTTTTGTCACCCTTGTGTAGCTCACATTTGAGCATTCCTGTTGGGAGACTTTACAGGTGTAGCTTCTGACATTGCTAGGCAGCATAATGTCTCAATAAATTTCCTGTTCTTCTAACCCTGTCAATCTTCCTCCCTTCTCTTCTGCAATGTTCCTTAAGCATGAGGTGTGGGAATGTTTTCTAGATGTATCCATTGGTGGGTTTGGTTATTAATCCAACATGTAGTTCTACCTGGTTGAAGTTTCATGTGCATTTCAAAGAAGTTATTTGTTCTGTTGTTGGAAAGAGTACAGAATGCATGGTTATTCCATCTAGTTGTTGCAACACGGAATTCAGGTCTTCTCTGTCTTCACTGATAAGCCCATTTGTTCCACCCAGTCTTTCAAATGAAGAATTAACCTCTCCAGTTATTATTATAGCTCTGTCTATGGCATCCCTTAATAACATCAGTGGTTCATTTCTATATTTATAGGCTCTGTTGTTGCACATGCAGCTTGTACACAATGCATAATAATTATATATTAAATATAATACTTAAATAATTTCATAATGTGACTATTCAAACAACATATGATATCCTCATTTTTCCTAAACTCTGCTTGTCTAATATTTGTATTGTTACCAGAGAATGACATTCCCATCATCTAATTTCACTTACTTGTGTTTTTAAGTTGACACTGAATTTCTTCTGAAGAAAACCTATTCATATTGTGTTTCTCTTCTTTATTTGGTAATTCTGTCCTATCTGCTGATCTCTGCCTTTTAGTTGGACAATTTCACTCATTTACATTTTAAATTTTAGATATTTTTTGATAAAGGATGCCTTGTTTCTCAATCATGCTTCCTGTTTTCTCTTTTGTGCATCATGTCTTTTGCTCTTCAGTTTCTCCCACTTGGCTTTAATGTGTGTAATTTATTTTTTGTATGCAACATTTAAATTCTTTTCTCATTTCTTTTTCTCTCTACAGTTTAGCATTTGTTTCCAGAGGTTACCCCAGAGATCATAACTGACATTGTAACATATAACAACTAACTCTGAATCAATGTTAATTGAATCAAATGCAAATTATTTTTTGATTTTTACAACTTTTTTGCTCATCAAAATCAATTTACTACTATTGTTTTATACCTTTATCTTTTTTCCTCATCAAGTAGCAAACTTTAATGTTAAATGTTCATTTTATAAAATGTAACACAGGAAGCACAGGCTTTCACTAAGGGCTCAGTCATAGGGCTGAGGCTCTGAGCAGAGCAAGTCCAGAGCCACCCATGTAAAGACTGGTTCTTAAGGCCATTTCAGGACCCTAGGTCAGGCTTCAGCACAAGGGGAGGGCTGTGAGAGGGCATGGTAAGTGGCCAAGTGGGGCTCTGTGAGACTGAAACCCAGCAGTGAAAGCCACTAAGAAGGAAGAAGCCCCCACCACCAATGTCACAACACCATGTGGCTCTGTCCTCACCTTTGGCTGAATGTCAGACTCTAACCACCAAGCAGGGGTTGGGTTAAGTCTGGGCTGAGGTGTCTCAAGCAACCAAGAAGGGAATTATAAAAGGCTGTGACAAATGGATGAGGCTGTCCAGAGCACAGTGCCCATTAGACACAGCAGTCCCAGCCCCCCACCCCCCACCCCTGCTCTCTGAGATTCTCACTGGAGTAGGAGTTGGCAGGCCTCATCTCAACTGACGGAATTGTACTGTAGGACTTGGTGAGGGACAAAGAGCTTCCTGACAGCTGAGGCCTCTCCAGGCTGTCCCAGCACTGGACAGTTCTCTTTGCTGTCTGGCTCAGCAGGCTAGACCTTGGATTGCTTAAAGGAGCATAGAGGGCACATAGAGTGGTAGATGTCTGCTCCACCAGTCACCTCCACCTCTTTCTCCAGGTCCAGCCTCTTGGTGTAGGTGGCTTCTCCAAAGCACTCCATACACGGGGCAGTCAGCTTCACTACACTCTCAGTCAGGAGCACCAGGTTCAAAATGCTGCTGAAAGCCTTCCTCTACAAGGTTCCATCTAGTGGTGCCACAATCACTGTCTGCTGGGGAATGTCATTCTGTATGCTGTGAATATATGTTGTTCCCATTGGTTAATAAATAAGCTGCTTTTGCCTATGGCAAGGCAGCTTAGAGGTAGGCAGGAAATCCAAGGAGAGAGACAGGAAAGAGAAAGGTGGAGTCTGCCCAAGGAACAACATGCCAGCAGACTGGTAAGTCACTGAATACGTGGCAAAACATAGATTAATAGAAATGGATTAATTTAAAATATAAGAGCTAGCTAGCAAGAGACCTGCCATAGACCATACACTTTGTAAATAATATAAGCCTCTGTGTGTTTACTTGGGTCTGAGAGGCTGCAGGACCACAGGTGAGATAGATTTGTCTGGACCGTGAGGGGACTGGGAGGGACTGGAGAAACTACAACTCTCTTGCCTGCATTGGCCATCACTTTGCAGAACACCATGATGTCAGAGAAAAATTGCCCTTCATCCATGCCAATGACACTCACACCCAGGGCTTTCTGGGCCATATCCTGGAGCAGAGGGGCCTGCAGTGCACCTATGGTGTTCTGTTTGTGTGTGGAGAAGCTTCTGCTATAGAGCGAATCTTTGGTATACTTGATGACCAGGCACTTCTTCTCAGCAATCTGGAAATGCCAGACTCTTATAATCACCTCAGTGCTTTTTCCTGAGAACATGGGCCTGAGGATCACCTGGATCTGCCCCCAGATCTTACTGGGGGGATCTGGGCAACATGGTGGGCAGACTCATAGAAGCTATTGCAAACTTTGGTGTTGGGGGTCTGTGGGTAGGAAAATACCTTTATTTTTAAAATCATATAAGCAAACTAAGACTAGTTCACAATTAAAATATTGTAATACTTCCTTTAATTTAGACTATTTTATTTTTTTTACTTAAAAATTATAATTAGAATAAACAATATTAACTTTCAAGCCTGAATAACTCCCTTCAGCATTTCTGGTAAACACAGGTCCACTCCTGACAGTGGCCTCAATGCTTGTTTATTTGTAATGTTTTGACTTCTTCAAATATAGTTAAACCAAGTATAGAAGTAGATAATGATTTTTGTTTGTTTGTTCGGTTGGTTGGTTGGGTTTTTTTCAACATATTAAAATTTCCCCTGGTTGGTAGGAAGACATCTACAGTCTATCTCATGCAATTCCACTCAGGTGGGTGCTAGATACTCACAGGTCATCCTGGGCCCTCAAGGCCTGGGCTGCTGGGAAGATATATACTCCACAGGCCTGCCTGTCACAATATAATGAGCAAATATAAGGTGGAGAAATGGGAGAGAAAGAGAAGTGGAATGGTTCACATTCTGTGGAAAGAGGTGGAACTGAAGAAGTTAAGGTGGTAGGAAGTAGGCTGATATGGCCACCCGAGGTCATGGTGACATCCAGGCTCAGGCTGCTGCCAAAGTCTATGTCTTGATCTTTGATCCTACCACAGTCAGTATCTGTGTGGACAACATCCATGGCCCATGTTGCCACCAAAGGCCACAAAGAAGCCTAGTGTCTGGGCTGCCGTCTGTGACCATGTTGGTATCTGAGGGCAGTGCTGCAGCCACAACCATAATGATCTAGTTGACGTCTGCTGGCACCTGGAGCCATGGTGTCATCCAGACCCAGTTGCTGCCAAGGACCATGCCTGGATTTCTGCTCCTACTGCAGCAGGGGTGAATGTTGAAGTTCAAGGTCCATGTTGCCACCAGAGGTCACATTGAAGCCTGGGGTTAGGGCTGCAACCTGCAGCTTTGATGGTGTCTGCAGGCTGTGCCATTGCCAGAACCATCTTGATCAGAGTGTCCTGTGCTTCCACTCAGAACCAGGATGTCATCCAGACCAGAGCTGCAGCTGAGGGCCATGTCTGGGTCCATGGTCCTGCTGCAGCTGGGGTCCGTGTTGATGTCTGTGGCCTGTGTCACCTCAGAGGCCATAGGAACTATAAGTGATGAAATCAGAGGGCCTTGCTGACTCAGCCATGCCCTTTGCTGGCCCTGGGAAAGCCGACCTGCTCCTCACTGAACACTGTAGCAAAAAAGTGCAGGAGTGGACCCTCGTGGGAGAGGTGGGTCCCCATCTCACTTGTAACTCAGGAGAGATGGTCTCACCTCTCATCATGAGTGAGGGATAACTGACCCTGACAGCATGGGCATAGGGGAACTGGCTCCGCCCCTCACCTGAGGGGGGCAGCCCCAGTGGCCCAGACTAACCAGCTCAGTTACCACCCAGGCCCACAACCAGGCCTTGGGTTGGCCCCTCCTAACATTTAACCCATCCATGTCTTGCTGGAGAGCTGGTCCTGTGGAATGATACCCACAGGATCTCTATGACTCAGGGCAGATATCAGAGGAACTTCAATGAGGATCCAGTGATGATGGCATACCAGAAACCAGAGGCCTTGAACCAGACCAATGACTCCTGCAAAAAACATTCGCAAGTAAAGGTGAATGGACGAAAGGGTACACTGTGTGACACATCACAGCTCCCAGTGCCACTAGGACAAATGAAGAGGTGTTGGAGAGGCAGGAAAGATGGAGGAGTGAAGAGATTTTCTGTTTTTTGTTTGTTTACTTGCTTGATTGTTTTGTTTTGATTTTTTAAAATTTTTCTCTTGTGGAGGCACTGCTGGGGTGAGAGGAGAGTATGGGAGGACTTGGAGGTAAGCAGAATTAGGGTGCATCATGTGAAATTCCCAAAGAATCGATAAAGACATTATATTAAATTAAAGAAATTCCCCCTGCCCTGTCCAGCTGGAAATAGACCTATGATATTTTAAGCATGATGGACCTCTTCTCTCTACTTTCAAAGATATCTCTTGGCTTGGTGCAGCAGCTTTATAATAAGATGGAGTCATCATCCTTTTGAGGAAGCTTTCCTTCTTTCCTTCCTTCCTCCCTCCCTCCCTCCCTCCCTCCCTCCCTTCCTTCCTTCCTTCCTTCCTTCCTTCCTTCCTTCCTTCTTCCCTGTCTTATTTCCTTTCTTCTTTTTATTCTCTCTTTTCTGTCATAAGTACACTGAGCCTCTTGGATATGCAGGATAATGTCTTTTATCAAAAATAGAAAATTTGGAGCTGGTGAGCTGGCTCAGTGGGTAAAAGTACTACCAAAAGCGTCAGCCTTCAAAGACCTAATGACCTGAATGTAAGGTGGAATCAGAGAACCAACTCCTAAAAGCTGTCCTCTGACTTCGCCACTGTGGGATGAGCACACCTATATTTAGACATTCTTTCCTTCTCTTTCTCTATCTCTAAGAAGTCATTATGTGCATATGAGTCATTTGATTATGCTCTACAGGTTTTATTTAGTAATTGTTCTTTTTACTTCATTTTCTCTCTGTATCCTTCAGACTAGTTGAACTAATTTGGCCTTTCTTCTGTCTAATTAAATGTGCCGTTGAGCTTCTCCACTGTTTTTCTTTTATTCACTTAAATTGTTTTAATTCCAGATTTTTTCCTTGATTTCTTTTTAGTGGTGTCCCATATTTTATTGATATTCTCTGATTTCTGAGAATATAATCTACTGATTTATTTTAGGTGTTTTATTCATAGTTTTCTATACATTTTGGTGTTGTGGAGACAGTTGGTTAAGATACTTCGTCTCTTTGCTGGAGATGTAATTCAGTAGCTGAAACTTGAACTGAGGTGCTGAGGCCTTGACTTCTATCACTAGCAGAACAAAATGAAACAAAGCCTTCATTTATTAAATGAATTCTCATGTTGTTTAGAGAGAAATCTAGGCCATTTCTTATTCTTTTTTATTTAAAAAAATTTGTTCATTTTACATCAACAGATCTCCCTCTCATCCCTCCTCTTGTCAACTCCCCCTCCCCCAACCCTCCTCCAAAAGGGTAAGTTTTCCCATGGGGGGACAGCAAAGCCTGGTACATTCAGTTGAGGCAGGAGCAAGCCCCTCTCTCTGCATCAAGGGTGAGCAAGGTGTCTGACCACATGTAATTGGGTCCAGAAAGCCAGCTCATGCACCAGGGATAGATTCTGATCATTGTGCCAGGGGCCCCTCAAACAGACCCAGCTATGCAACTGTCTCCTGTATGCAGAGGGTCTAGTCTGGTTCCATGAAGGTTCCACCACTGTCAGTCTAAAGTTTTTGGCTTACTATGAGCTTGTTTCGATTGTCTCTGTAGATTTTCCCATCATGACCTTGACCCCCACCCCCACCCTTACTCATATAACCCCTCTTTTTTTCTCTTCAACTAGACTCATAGAGCTCAGCCTGGTGCTTGGTTGTGGATCTCTACATCTGCTTCCATCAGTTACTGGATGAGGTCTCTATGATGACAGTTAGGGTATTCACCAATCTGATTACCAGTGTAGACCACTTCATGCACCGTATCCACTATTGCTAGTAGTCTATTCTGAGGTCATCCTTGTGAATTCCTGGGAATTTTCCTAGCACTAGGTTTCTCCCTTACCCTATAATGTCTCCCTCTATTAAGATATCTCTTTCATTACTCTCCCCCTCCATTCCTCCCCCAGCTCGACCATCCTATTTCCTCATATTCGCATCCCCCATCCCCTACCCTCTATTGCCCCCCCACCCCCAGTTTATTCATGGAGATCTCCTCTTTTTCCCCTTCCCAAAGTGATCCATGCATCTTCCTTAGGGACCTCCTTGTTTCCTAGCTTTTCCAGGGCTGTGGGTTGTGGTCTGGTTATCCTTTGCTTTACATCTAGTATCCACTTATAAGTGAGTACATACCATGTTTGTCTTTCCCACTCTGGGTTACATCACTCAGGATGATATTTTCTAGTTCTATCCATGCCAGTTTCTTATTCTTAACAAGAAAGTAGGCAAGATTTTTTTCTTTGTTTGCATTATAATTCCTTTTCTGAGCCTTGGTATTTTGAGTACCATAATATAGCGATATTAAAAATGAGATCCTCATGTTTCATCATTGCTGCTTATGATAGGTTTTTGTTTATTGTTTGTATTTCTCTACTATTTCTGTGAAGTCTACCACATTCATTCATTCTTCTAATTTATTGGTGGAATTCTCTGAAATGTCAGAATCTCCATTCTATACCAGAAGAAGGAAGAGAAGGAGGAGGAGGAGGAGGAGGAGGAGGAGGAGGAGGAGGAGGAGGAAAAAACAAAAAAATTGATGACATTCTATTCTTTGCAGATTGTGTTTGGGGGCACTGACCCTTAACCAGTCTATCTGTAGTTCAGTGTTAACCTCTTTCTGGTGTGGAATCTGAAAGTCAGACTTAAAGGTTTAATGCACTCTTGAGTTACCTCTGAGCATCTGTCCAGCCCTGGCAGTGTGCTTGGATTTCTTAATTATCTATTAAAGAGAGAGATTTTAGGCATCCACTTCTCCAGCAGCCAAATCCTCCACATTCCTCTCCAGAGTCTAACTTCATGAGTCTCCCTGACATTCTCTATCCATATACCCTCCTCAACATGCAAATCTAGTCTATGTCCCATATCCAGTGCTCTGGTTTACTCTGTATACCACTCTTTGCACTAAAACCAATTTCTAGGTTTCTGTCAGGCCAAATCCAACTTTTCCACTGAGCCAAATCCACCCCCACAATCCAGGCTTAGACAGGAGGCACAATATTTATCCTGCCCAGTCCTGTCTGTCCACCTGAGTCCATTTCCATCCATGCCATTTCCAAGCCTATCCATCATGCCTGCACATAATTTATTCATCCTGAACTTCCTGTGTCCATGTCAAACTTAGAAAAAAATAAAATAGCTCTACTGGCCTAGGCCCCAAAATACAAACAATGTGAAAGATCAAGCCAGAATCAATCCTGTAAAAATGTTCACCAATATGAATTACGTAGATGTACCATAGGGCATAGAATTGAAAAGAACAATCATAAACGTCATCAAAGATTGAGTCTAAAGAAGACATAAAGAAACAGCTCAATGAATTTAAGAAGAAAGAGCTTAGGACTCATGGAAATGACAAAGACAATCCAAGGCCTGAGAATGGAGTTCAAGAAGGAGCTAGAAACACTGAAGAGGATTCAAGATGAAATGAAGGTGGAATTGAAAAATCAAATACTTCAAGTATAAAACACAAAGGAAAGCCTTACAAATAAAGTGAATTAGGCAGAAAAAAGACTATCAGGATTCAAATATCAAGCAGAGTGTAGTTGGAGTTTCCCTGTGTCCACTCGGCTCCTGCAGCCACTCAGACTCAAGTAAACACTCAAAGACTTATATTATTTATAAACTGTATGGTCGAGGCAGGCTTCTTGCTATCTAGTTCTTATATCTTAAATTAACCCATTTCTATTAATCTATAAGTTGCCCCATGCCTTGTGGCTTACTGGTACTTTTACATCTTGCTTCCTCTGTGTCTGTCTGGTGACTTCTCACCCTGCCTTCCCATTCCCAGAATTCTCCTCCCTGCTCATCCCGCCCATACTATACTTCCTGCCTGGCTACTGGCCAATCAGCATTCCAATCATCAACCAAATCAGAGCAACACATTCATAGCACACAGAGCGATATCCACAGCAGCAGAGGAATTAAAGCACATATTGAAGGAATATGGAAACACAATTAAACAAAGGAAAAGAAAAGACAGGAAATACGGGATACAATGGAAAATTTAAACCTTCAAATTATATAAATCGGTAATGTAGAAGAATCCCAAGTTGATGGCATAGAACAGATTTTCAATGAGATCATAGAAGAAAATGTGGCCATACTAAAGAGACATATATCCATGCAGATACAAGAAGCACACAGAACACCAAATAGACAAAACTAGAAAAGAAAATCCCCATTGCATATATAGGTAAAATGCTAAGTATATGTAACAAATAAAGTGTGCTGAAAACTGCAAGAGAAAAACTGGAAGTCACATACAAAGGAAAACATACAGAATAGCAGTTGACTTATCAATGGAAACTTTGAAAGTTAGATGAGTCTTGGGCAATACATTCCAAGTCCTAAAAAACTATGATGGCCAACCTACACTAATATACCCAACACAATTATCTGCCATAATTAAAGGAGAAAGAAAAACTTTCCACTATATAAGCAACCTAAAAAATTTATAGCCGACAAACTAAAACTTAAAACAATACAGGGAGCAATATTTCAGGCTGAAGAGATGAATGAGCATATCAGAGTACTATGGAAAGAAATATGAAAGCAAGATTATTAAAACACAAAGTACCACTGAGAACACAAACAGCAGCATTAAAACTCAGTAATACCATAAACATAATTAATACACACATCTCAATAATAACTTTAAATATCAATTACCTCAATTCTTCAATCAAAAGACACAGGTTGACTGAATAGATCAAGAAACAAAAACCAATTTTGTTGACTACAAAAAAAAAATCTTGCCTTTAAAGATATACACCACTGTAGAGTAAAAAGAAAGACCAAAGTATTCAAACCAAATGGAACTGGAAAGCAAGCATGCATCACTATCCTAATATCTGAGAAAATGGACTTCAAACTAAAATTAATTGGAGGAGATAAAGAGGGACATGTAATCCTAATCAAGGTAAGAGTTAACTGAGAGGCCATTACTACTCTAAACATAGGTTCACCAAGCTCTGGTATTTTATTAAAAGAAAAATGTAGTACTGTTTTTATACATTACAGATTAACATCAATCTATAAATAACAGGTGATTCTAATACTCTACTTTCTCCAATAGGCAAATCATTTGGACAAAAAATAAACAGAAACATCAGAATTAATTGACATCATACATTAAACAGATTTTACCGATGGCTACAGAATTCTCCACACAAACACCAAAGAATACACATTCTATTCAACAGCACAAGAATGCATTTCTAAAATAGACCACACCCTGAGAGACGAAAATGTCTTTGCAAATTCAAAAAGATCAAAATCTTTCACTGTATTCTATCTGACAATAATGCAATAAAAAGAATTAACAGCAAAAAAAGTATCTCTAGTAAATACACAAACTAATGGAGATTAAATGCCTCATCACTGAATGAGTAGGTCAAAGAAAAAATACAGAAAGAAAGAAAAAAATTCCTGGAACTAAATGAAAATGAAAACAATCTGTAACAGCACATCTGTGACAAATTGAAAGCAGTCTTAGAAGGGAAATTTGCAGCTCTAAGTGCCTACATTAGAAAATGAGAAAGAGCACAAATGAGTGACCTCAAAATTTGGAACTTAAAAATGTGGAAAAACAAGAACAAACAAAATCCAAACCCAATGAACAGCTAGAAACAAAAATCAGAACATAAATTAATGAAATAGAAACAAAGAAAGCAATATAAGGAATCTATAAATCTGGCAGTTGGTTCTTTACAAAGATAAACATGTTTGACAGACACTTGACTTAACTAACCAAAAGAAAGAAAGAGAAGACTCATATTAACAGAGTCAGAAATGAACAGGGGAATGTTACAACAAGCACCAGAGAAATTCAGATTTAAAAACCTGGAGTCCATTATGCTGGAAAACCTAAAAGAAATAGATAAAATTGAAGATTCAGCCAAACCACCAAAATTAAACCAAGAAGAAGTCAAGGTCATAACAGACACATAACAAATGAGGAGATTGGAGTAGCAAGTAAACATTTAGCTAGTAAACATTTAGCTTTAAAAAAAATACCAATTTTATCAAACATTCAAAGATCTACTGACAATCCTTCTTTATACCATTCAAAAAGAAGAACAAGGAAAAGAAAAGAAACTGAAAGATCACTTCAAAACTCCATCAAAGCCAGTTACGTTCAAATACATAAACCAGATGAAAATATAAGAAAAAGGAAAACTAGAGGTCAGTAGTCCTAAGAACATAGTAAAAAATGCTTCCACACAGAATATAGATTTGTATCAAAAACTGTCCACCATGATCAGTTTGGCTTTATCCCTTAAATTCAGAGACAGGTCAACATATGCAAGCCAATAATTCCAATACATCACATAAATGGCCTTATAGTCACATGATCATCTTAACAGAAAAAGTCTTTGACAAAATCTAGTATATCTTCATGATAAAAGTCCTAGAAAATGGAGACTAGATGGAACATAGCTCAACATAATTATAAAAATAAACAAATTATACATGAGAAACTCATGGAAAGATATTCCATGCTCATGGACTGGTAGAATTAATGTTGTGAAAATGACCATTTCCCCAAAAGTTATTTAGATATTGATTGCAATACCAACCAAAACCTCTATCTCATTCTTTATAGAAATAATAACAATAATAGTAATAATCTATTCTAAACCTCATACGGAACCATAAAAGACCCCAGATTATCAAAACAATCCTGAGCAAGCGGAACACTGGAGGGATTACCATTCCAGATCTTAAAATATATTACCAAGTCATAGTAATAAAAAAGAATATGGTACTGAGACAAAAACAAATGTCTAGTTCAATGGAACAAATGAGAGACTCAAATATGAACACATATAATTTACATGAGTAGACATAATTTCAGCCACTTAATACTTAAAAAAGATGCCTAAAACATACACTGGAGAAATGAAAGCATCTTTAACAAATGAAGCTCAGAAACCTAGCTGTCCAAATGTAGAAGAATGAAATTCAGCCCTGTCTATCACCTTGCACAAAAACTAGCTCCAAATGGATCAAGACCTCAATGTGAAACCTGAAAAACTTAAACTGCTGGAAGGAGATAAAGGCAGTTCCTTACCAGATAGAGGTATGGGAAAGGACTCTGCAAATTGGATTCAACTTGCCCAAGAATTAAGACCAACAACTGACAAGTGTGACTTTATAAAGCTAAAAAACAAAACAAAACAGCAATAAAAGAACTCCATAGCTAAAGAAACAATCAAGAAGAGGAAGCCTAAAGAATCAAAGAGAAACTTTGCCAACTGTACATGTGACAGAGGATTAGGATCCAGAATCTATAAATAACTAGAACATCAAAGAATAAAAAAAAAAAAAGCTAAATGATCCATTCAAAAAAGGATCTGGAATTTGAATGATGAGTTTGGAAAGAAAAAAA
>CABHPQ010119206.1:0-10315 GCA_902168405.1 Peromyscus aztecus | reverse complement strand
AGAGAGAGAGAGAGAGAGAGAGAGAAATAGCTTACTTGATGCCATATAGCTTCTGAAACTCCTAAGAAAACAAAGTGCTGGAGGAATCTTTTGTTCGACATTCGGATTTGATTGCTGTTGTTTGCACAAAGTACATTACCCTTGTTTTTCTTTTAAATAGCTGTTGAATACATGAGAACTCCCAGTTAAATTTTGTATATAGGCTGGTTGCCAGGAGGAAATGACCATGGCACCAGAGTTTGAAACTTACAAAGTAAGTTTAGCAAAGATTTTTTTTAATGAAGTATTTTTGCTAATCTCGTGTGACCCATTTCTTCAAATTCCAGTCAATATCAAAGATGCACAGTGATATAATACCATCAAAGGAAGAGACAGGAAGTCTGCAGGTAACATGGTTGTCTGCATACAACATCTAAGGAGTCTGCAAAATAAACACAAATAAAGAACCACTAATGAGTTCAGTACATTACAGGGAACATGATAAACATATAGAAGTAAATCAATATGAGGTCAATATACTAGCACTAAGCTTGTGAACAGCCTGGCTAAAAGCCCACTGAAATCTATAAGCTCAAGAAGCATATAAGATAGGGAAAGTTTACAATAAACTAAGTCTGCAATTTGTATGCTGACAACCTACAGTGATGATGAATGAAGCGAAAAGATATATGTTGAAAGTCTCAACATTATGAAGCTTTCTCTTCTCTCCCAAAATAATATCAAGTTTACTACAATGCCTATCAGAATACTAGCAAAGTACTTAGTAGATTTAAACTTGACTATTCTAGATTTCATATGGAGATCCAAAGAGAATAAGATAGATAAAGCTATTTTGAAAGAGCATTAGAAACAGCAGTAGGAGCAAAAAGTATACATGTTGATGAGGGATACACAGCCATCAAAAGGATAAAATGGAGGGCTCAGGACTAGCTTTACACTACAGTGGGCAACTGAGTTTTGACTAATGTGAAAAAGCAATTTAATTACAGAAAGATATCCTTCCCCCAAAGAGACAGAATGAAAAGAATTAATGTCAATCTGGTATTATCCCATAGACAACCTGTTAACCCCAAATGACTTGTGGGCTTCAGTTGAATACATACATATTTCCATACTCACAGTATTCTGGAGGCTGAGACAGGTAGATTGTGAATTCAAGCTATATAGTGAATACAAGTCCAGACTGGGCTACACAGCTAGATCCTGTCATATATATACATATTTGTACTAGTGTCTAGAATATGTAAGCAGCTCTTAAGAATGCAAAAGTAAAATATGCTTAATAGGACATAGGCAAAAGACGTGAACAGACATCTTGCTGAAAAGAACGTACTCATGACAAATTAGTCTAGGAGGACTTGGTGCACAGCTCAGCCATAGGGTATTTGCCTGGCAAGTGTAAGGCTGTAGGTGAGAGCCTCGATATGCAAAACAAATAAGCAAGCAAAACACAAAGAGAAAAACAACACTTAAAAAGATGAAAATCACCAACAGGTAAAGTTTAATCTTATATATTTGTTGTTGTGAATGTGGGCACATGTGTCCTATGTCACACATGTGGAAGTTAGAGGATAACTTGGTGGAGTTTGTTCTCTTCTTCCACTTTGGGCTAGTATCTGGGGAGATTATGTGTAGGGTGCCAGGCTTGTAGAGCAAACACCTTTACCTGCTCAGCCATCTCACGGGTCCCATAGAGCAACTTAAAACTACAAAGAGCTATTGTCACATGCCAGTCACTAAAATAAAAAAAAAAAATGGTGGGAATGGAAGATGCTGGTGAATAGATGGAGATGCAGGCTGTCTCCTACTATATGTGTCAGAATGTGGAATGGTGCAGCCACTTTGAGAAGCAGTTTGGCGCAAGTGCTTTTCCACTTCGGGGCACTTCTTTCATATTCGTACAAATGGATGCACACAGCAGAACTTGTATAAGGACGTTTTTGTCAGTTTGATTCTTTAAAGCCCAGGGAAACCATTATTGAACTGACAAAATCATGGAAACTGTAAGCATATTCATGTTGGTTAAGATGCAGATGGGCAGGATGGTATGGGTGTAAGAGGGCCAAGGCAGAGATGCTTGGATTCACAGAATGTTCCATGTCTTGGCTGTACCAAATGCATCCTGGTGGTAGTCCCTGTAGTTTAGAGATACTGCAGAACTGAAGGAGACTACTAAGTTTGTTCAGGGCAACTATGGGTTGTCTAAGAAAGAAAGCAAACAATAGCAACAAAAACAAAACCTTCATCTTGGATCTAATCCCAAACCAGAAACAAATATAATGTCTAGGAATTAGTGAAGTTTGAAGATTGTGGATTAGATGATTTTAACATCCATTTCCTGATTTTCATAACTGCTCTGATTTGGAAAAATCTGGGTGAAAGTCACAGGATATATTTTGTGTGTAACTTTTTACCTTCCTGTGAATGTACCATTATTCTAAAATAAAAAATATAAGAAAATTTAAATGTCTTTGAATTATAAATTTGTGTTAGACAAATTGATGAGAAAAATAGGCTTCTTTTTTTTATATTGCATGATGTTTTCATTTTTATTGTTCTCAGTGTGGCAGACATCCTGGCAGATGGCAAGTGACCATGGAGGTCAGTTCAAACTGAGGAGTGAACATCTGAGCTTTTATTTTCATTTTGATATATATATATATATATATATATATATATATGTTTCATTTTATTACATATTCACTTTATGTATGATACATTATATACACAATAGTCATGTTTTGAAACACGTTAGTTATATAAGCTCATAAACATTTTGAACTGCAAGATCAGCTGCTATGTGCATCCTTTCCTAACTGTTCAAGCGATTGTCTTTCCTTTCAAAGGGAAAACTTCCGACCAAGTAGGTGGCTGCTGTGACAGGAGAAGGCTGTGGATTCTTAGTATGCCCTGGCCTGACAGTAGAAGAATCGGGTCTCCTCCACTTGTCATCTCTCCACGTTGGTTTCATTTATATTTCCCGTCCTGCTTCTCAGTTCCAGGGCAACAGCAGCCAGAGCTATGCCATCTCCAGCTGCAGTCAGAGCAGCATAAATATTAGTGGTAATTGTACAGTACAGTAATTGCAAATAGCAGTGATTAATTCTTGCAATAATAGCTGTCCTAAGAACAATTGATTTCCCTTCCAGTCATGCCCAGGTTTCCCATGAGAAAGCTTTCAAATGGTTATTATTTTTAGTGTAAGCTTTACAGAGAAAAGGGAAGATGAAAAGAATGGGATTTCTTTGGAGTTGTCAGCCCTGGTTCTTCATTAGTGGGAGGAGGAAGGGCATCCATGTCTCTGCATGTCAAAGGAATGACCTCGCTCCCCAGGAAAATCAGCCTGTCTTGGAAAGTAGGAAACATTGCCACTTGCTAAGTGTGGCTCACACAAGCATGGCCCCAAGTTGCCTTAACACTGAGATGACCAAGTGCAGGAATTTCTTACCTAAGTTCTGTAAGTCCCTTTTGCATAAGTCTTATCCAGTACCCTGCAATTTATTTTTGAAGCCTCCGTGATGTTGCTATCTAAGCAACATTTCCATTTAATATAATGCTAAAGGGTCGGACTGTGAGGCAGAAAAATTGCCTCATTCAGACCATTGAAGAAGTCAGTGTTGGACCTGGACTTTAAGATTAAGTCGTCGCAACTGCTATTTTTACCATCTAATTAAGAAGCTGGACTAAAATTTCAGGGCTAGTCCCCCCCCCCCCACCACCACACACCTCTCTACTTTTTTGGCTAATCTCATGTTCACCAATACCATTTATACTGTATCATCCTGGCTTCAGTACTCAGCGAATGCCTTTCAATTTACAGGCAAAGTTAACTGTGTTGAAGATCATGAAACAGGAGGATACAATTCACTTACTATGGTCAAATCTTCTGATCATCAAAGTGGATGAACAACAAAAGGAGTCTAATATTGTATTGGAGAGATTGATCAATGATTAATAATGCTTACTGCTCTTGTAGAAATCCTGGGTTCACTTCCTAGTGCCTACATGGGATGGCTCACAGTGTCTTGTAACTCCAACTCCAGGGACCTGACACTATCTTCTAGATTCTGTAGGTACTGCACCAGAACACACACACACACACACACACACACACACACACACACACACACACCACACACCCATACACATAATTAAAAACATAAAAATGAAATATTTTTAGAAATAAGGGTAACATAGAGATGAGGCAGGCAGTAAAAAAGAACAACTTAGTGAGAGAGGAATACTCATCAACGACCCAAGCTTTAATAGCCTTTGAGCAGGGACATCTTCTGCTTTCAGCAGGAGTTGAGAGGACCAGCTTTGCAGTGTGAAACAGGTGATAAGGGTGGTTGGTACATGAGTAAGGTGAGTATATAACTTATGGTCCAAACCAGGACACTTAGAGCAAAAAGGGGTGATATTAATAACTATGCCAAGGGAAAAGCATACATTGAGGATGTCTGAGACTATCATAAGCATATATTCACCCTGTACATTAGAGCCATTTATTTTGAGTCACTTTTACTATGAGGAGCTTAGAATAGGTGAGTTTGGTTTACACCCCCTTGAAGCTTGCTTTTTGTACTTTCCACATGACTGTCTTATCCAGGAAAAACAAAAAAGCATAGAAAGAAGCAGGCATCACAGTGAGCTGTCTCCTGACAAAAACACAGCCTTTTCAGGGAGGATTGATTTGTAAAGATGTTGTCTTAAGAATGCAGACTGCTCTCAAGGAAATTACCCATCATTAGGGATTTGAGAAAATCCTTTACTGCAATTTCCCTTATATGAGCACCACATAGAAGGTCTGTTTAATTTTACAAAATTTCTTTTCATATGCATCTAATTAAAATATCTTTTGAGTCCATGTTGTGTTCAAGTTAATTGAACAGAACAAAATTTAATGGCTCTCTATTAGATTTTCCTGGTTAATGTCATAGGCATCCATTGATTTTTTTAATTAGAGATTTTTGTTAATGGATTTTCACAAATTAAAGTCTGCCTAATAACCAGCATTTCTCTGGATGTTCTCTGGATACTTGCTGGGAATTTGGCAAGACCACATGAGGGCATGTTGGGGAGTGTGCCTTTTCAATGTCAGTTTCCTACAGAAGTCTAAAATGCAATTAGAATTCCTGCTGATAAACTTTGTTACTCCATGGCTTTTTCCTTCTCTTGCAAATAATCACAGGCCACTTAGGGAGAAAGTGTATAAATAGTAACATTCACTTATACCCAAACATGGACTATCTGGCCTCCTTCATGAGTGTCCAAGTGAGTTGTTATAACTCTGGGTAGAAAGTTATACTCTACATTTTTCTGGCTACACTGATAATAAGGAATTGTAGCAGGCTTTCTTTGGGCCACCAACTAGCTCCCAAATAAAGACACAGAGACTTATTATTAGTTATGAATGCTCAGCCTTATCTTATGCTGTCCCACTAGTTCTTATAACCTAATTTAACCTTTTTCTCTTTATCTGCATTTTGCCTCAGGGCTTTTTACCTTTCTTTGATTCTTTATGTCCTACTTTTCCTGCTTCTTCTGTGTCTGTCAGGCTGGTGGCTACCTGGCTGGTTGGCCCTGGGCATCTCCATCTCTTTTTCCCTCATTCTGTCTTCTCCAGACTAGATTCCCTCTCTTATTTATTTTCTCTGCCCACCAGCCCCACCTACCACTCTATTGCCTAGCTATTGGTCATTTAGGTTTTTATTAGACCAATCAGGTGCCTTAGGCAGGCAAAGCAACACATTTTTACATCATTAAACAAATGCAGCATAAAAAATGTAACACACCTTTACATAGTTAAAGTAATATTCTGCCACATAAGAAATGTAACACATCTTTACATAGTTAAAGTACTATTCCACATTTCCCCTTTTTTTGTCTAAATAAAAAGAAAGGTTTTAACTTTTACGTAGTAAGACTAAACACAATAAGAACAATTAATCAATTAAGAATTACATTTACAATATCTAGTCCATTTGTATTTGGAAGATTTAGAGAAAATACTCCATTATATATCCCATTTTGGTGAGGCCAAAGTTTTGTATCTAATTTACCTTCTATCATAACTAAGAAAAACTGTTACTATAACTATCTAGTCTTCAACTCCATCAAAGACCCCAGAAGCATATAATATTACCTGAGTAAACAAGAAATGCAGTGTAAGCCACTTCCAAAACAATAGAAATGACAGAGACATTTGGCTACCTGGACAGTCACCCAAGGTTTCTCTGAAACATTGAGCATCCATCTTCAGTGTACAGACCTATAATATCTGGTAGACTTTTCTGTGAAGCAGTAATTTGGAAGGACTGTCCTGCTTTATCTTAGCAAAGTTTGGCAGTTGCTTTCCTTTGTGTCCAGTTTGGATGGTATACTGTCAGCAGTCAAAGAAAAGACAGTTTCTTGCCCAAATGGATAGCGTTGCCACAATGAAAGCAAACTCCATATGGGGGTTCTTTGCTGCCCACCATCCTTTTATGAAGCATTTTGGTGCTGCCAGGAGCAGACATGCCTCACTGTCCTGAAAAGCCCTATATTAACAAAACATTTTAAATGCCATATTCTGTAGGTCTTTGAAGTGTTTGAAGACCATCTATCTATTTAAAATATATCTCTGTTTGATCTTGAAAACATACTTAACATAACTACAAGTTTAATTGTTATAGATGACTAACTACCAACCTGCATTTCTTAATTATCCTAAATGATTTATAATAATAGCTTTTGAGAACTAAAACTTTTACCTTACATTTTTAAATGAACTGCATAGGTATGACACCTTAAACAAGAGTAGAAACATATATACAGTATGTTATAATAAAAAAATTCCTTAAATTTGTTATCAATATATAAAAATCCATACCAATGTAAAATAATTGAGAATAGTTACTTTTTAGTTTAAAGTAGATTCAACAATCTACCCTTTTATCCTTTCATTCTTATATTCCCTTATTTCTTTTCAGAGAAAGTTCCATTGCTTAGTTTTTTCCCCAACCATGACCAATAATAATTTGCAACCAACCCTCCTAAGTGATGACAAACATCCATAACCTACCAAATAACCAAAAACCATCCACCCCACCTCTTGGGACTGTGGATGTTGTGTTCTCCAGACTGCTTCCTGTTGTCTGAGGGTAATGGCATCTTTATGGGGCCCTGAGAAAATTGAGATAATGGTCAAGTCCTGGGTATAACTAGTTGTAATATTTGTTGTCCAGTCTTAGAACTGTTCCCATGCAGAGGGATCAACATATGTGTCAGGTCCTTTAGTCTTTCTGGTTTATTTCTTTGTGTCTATAGCCAAGTTTTTCAGGAGGTCTCCCAGGTCAAATCTGATTTCTATTAACCTTGAAGGAATCCTGTGGAAACAAAAGCATTACCTCTTTCCTAACACAATACCTTTTCCGGCTTTCATTTTAAAGTTAAGACATCCCTAAAGTATCTAGGCTGGTTAAATTCAGCAGTCCCTTTTACAATCCCATGTCTTTCATCAGCTGTTGTTCATTCATCAGCATTCAAAAAAAAATTCAAAGTCAACACAGCACCATACAGGATCCAGACTCCCTGTGTATTTCCCATATTTATGTGGCCTTTTCCCCCCTTTACATACCCTACTCTCTTTTTAAATGTGTTACTATTATTTTTAAACTACTTATTTTTTTCCTATGACCATCTATGTCCATTTTCTTTTCTTTCTTAAGCCTACACACATTTTTTTTAAACACACTGTAACCTGTTTAGAGTTTTTTTTTTTTTCCGCCCTTTTGAACCTGTCTTTACTGAATGTCTCTAGCCTTTTCTGACTGTGTAAGCCAAACCTTTACCTGCTAAGCTACATTTATGCCCCCCACTGTGGCTCTGGCAACTGGCTCTGTCCCCTCTTTGGGTATGTATGAGAGATGAGTCTTATGACTCTTTAAGAGTTTAACCAGGAGCTGCATTTAACCACCCCAGCTCTAGGAAGCTGGTGCCCACACTGTGGCATTTTTTTTGTTTTACTAAGTTTGCTGTTTCTACTTAACTTGCAGGCTACTCAAGTGCTTGCTATATTGCAGAGCCTCTTAAAGGAGCCATATCTTATTTTTCTTTTCTTTTCTTTCTTTTTTCCCCCCAGATATCTCAGGTCCTATGTGGAAATTTGGGCATGTTAGGTGCCCAATGTAGCAGGCTTTCTTTTAGGCCACCAACCAGCTCCCAAATAAAGACATGGAGACTTATTACTAGTTATGAATGCTTGAACTTATTGTTACATAGTTTAAGTAATATTCCACAACAAGGAATCTTTGGCCAATGTAGAGTTATTAGGACTATAATATATATATATATGTATGTATATATAATATATATAATATATTTAAAGTTAAGATTTAAATATATAAAATATATTTATATTTAATATATATTTATGTTATATATATAACATAAATATATATATTAAATATAAATATAAATATAAATAAATATATATATATATATATATATATATATATATATATATATATAAAGTTACAGTCCATTCTGTGCTTTCTTCTTCTCTTCAGTTTCTGGAAAGCAAAAGAAAAGTGGCACTAATTGCCCAAGGCTTTGATTTAGTCCTAGAGAAAACTTCTGCTTGGTTTTCATTTCCCATCTTTGGTTAGACAAACCGCAACTCAAGTCTTGCCAGTTTTAGAGGCTTAAGGGCATAAAGGAGTAATATCACATTCTTACTATAATGGGCTTCTTCTCAGCAAAACATGCAAAAGTCTTTCTGAACTTGAGGTTCTGTGTCAAAGAGAAGCCTGAAGGATGCTCACAGGTAAAGCTAAGTCTTCAGTGCCAGGCTCTGGCCTTGAAGAAGACAAAGTTGAAACCTCAGGGAAAGGAGAAGGAGAGAGATTCCTTTGTGGAATGATGGTGGAATTCTCAGAGCAACACCCATCTTCAGCTTCTATTTCATGTAACAGGAAATGATAAAGTTCTCCTGAGATGCCACATCCTCATAGGACCAGCTTGTGGGAGAACTATAGCTATCACAGGTGGCAATCAACTCGTCCCTTTTATTAGGCAACCAATTATCACTTTATCATGATTACATAGATGTAGCTATCTCATCTTCATTCAAGGAGAAAAATACTCATCAAATTCCTTCCATTCCTTTGACTCATCTTCAATGAACAAAATTCAAGGTAGTAGTGACAAAATAAAGCAAGCCCACTCCCTCTCACATCTTGCCCAGGGAGACAGAAATCCTTCCATTTATATCTTTCAGACTGCGTGCACCCTCTCAATTTATCTAGTGGTTATTTCACATAACGGACTTCTATAAAAATTGCCCTGAAAGTTGCAGGAAGACAAGGAAGCCCTGAGTGAAGGTGTAGAGTTAATAATGCCCTGAGTGAATGTGCAAAAAAGTAAATGAAGTCTTGAATGAATGTGTATTGTTGGCACAGCCACACTAAATACCAATAATGCCTCAGATGCATGGGAAATTGGCAATGCCTTCCTCCCAGGTCAGGATCACAGGGATGGGAATATTTCCTCTTATCCTAATGTGAGTGTTGGCAGTATGTATGAAAACTAGCCACTGAAGCTCTTCCTCTCAGATGTTTACAGCCTGAGACTGCTCACCTGCAGAGATCTCTTATTGAGACTAGCTAACCTCTTCCTCTGTGCTGTGCATAATAAACAGCTGAGGTTGAGGGTTGTTGCTGTACCTGAAGGGGCTCTGTCAGAGCATGAATGGCCTGCCTGATCCTAGCTTTTCTGTATATGTGTCTTCCTTCCTTCAGTGTCTGTCCTGTCTTCATTCCCTCTCTGTTCCTAGTCAAGTCACCGAGAGAATGCAGAGAGTACTATTAAAAGTCATCTCAGAGCTCTGTGTCTGAATACTGGAAATGTTTTCAATAGGAAGAAAGAAATTGTCTTTAATTACTTTTTTAGCTATTTCCTGTAACTCTAAGGGAAATAATACCTTAGAAGTAAGTACATTTATTCAACTTTTCTTACATTTTTCTGATATTGTCCTCTCTACCAACCTCTGCCTTCCCAAAACATTCACCTCACCCTTTTCTTTCCAGGATTATCCCAGATGAAATACACCTTAAACTGGTCACCATTTCTATGATCATTGTGTGCTAGTCAATGTTCTATGCACTTATTTATGATTTAAACTGCAGCTCTATGAAGTAGGTGCCTATATTAATGTCCTATTACCAATGAGAACACTTAGGAATATAGAGGTATTTACATAACCCCCCAAAGGTAGTAAATCAAGTCATGGGTAGCATGGCCTTTCTTTAGAGCCCATGGTTTAGTGACCCCCCCC
>CABHPQ010119198.1:0-11944 GCA_902168405.1 Peromyscus aztecus | reverse complement strand
TCATTAAACTTCAATCCTTGTCAATATGATGTATGAATAATTTCCTTCAATGGTTTTAATTTATAGTGGAAGAATTATGAGACTTCTAAGTTATGCTTTGATGTGCAATAAATTATCTAAAAACTTAGCAGCTAAAAATAACCAACATTAACATCTCATATTTCTGTGGAAGCAGGTGGTGGGAAGTAGATACAGCTGATGTGAAGTTTCTTCATCAATTTCTTTCTCTCTAATCAAGGGCCTGCAGTAATGTCAGACTCCACCAGGGTAGGGTCATCTTCCAAACTCACTTATGTGCTTTCTGGCAATCTTTGTTCTAGGTCAAACAAACCAATACATTGTCAATTCAAGTTTATTCATGGTGTGGCAGCTGGTGAGCCACAGGATGGAGAGCCAGAGAAAATTATAGAGATGAAGCCAAAACCTTTCTGTAATTTAAACATAGAAGTAAAACACATGATTTTTGACATTTTTAATGTGATAGAAACTAGTAACTTGATAAACCTATCTTAAAGGAGGGAGAAATAAGATGAGGATTAAAACAGTCACCTCCAGACCTGTCTATCATATGAGGAATGAAAGACAGACTTACATATTTTCTTATGTGTTCATGATCACAAAGATGGTTTTTCAATTGCTATTTTGCTTTTTTTTTATTTAGCATTCAAAGTAATGGGCTTCATTATGATATTTTACATATGCTTTATTTTCCTTCCTTCCCATCTTTCCTATTGATGGTCTTCTTCCTCATTCCAATATTCCCTATAAAGCTTTCATGTCATACAAAGGCTGTTACCATTTTTGTTTCCTACCCATCCCTTAAAGGTTCTGTATACTCTCTTATTGTTTCCTTTCGTGTTTCAGAGTTTCATGGACTGTACTCACATTATATTATATACATATTATATTTATACATATGCACATTAAAATCTAGGCTCTCCATATGGGAGAAAACTTGAGGAATTAGTGTTTCTGCATCTACATTACTCTCTCCAACACAATGATTTCTTATTCTATGCATTTTTTGCCACTATCATGATTTCATTTTCATAAAATGAAGAAAGGTCTACGTTGTGTATGCACCATATTTTGTTTGTCTGTTCATCTGTTGATGGACATTTTGACTCATTCTATTTCCTGGCTGTTATAAATACTGCTGTTACAAACATGAATCTTCAAATATCTCTGTGATAAGATTTAGAGTAATTTAAGTGTATACTCAGGAGTTACCAGTTGAGTCATATAGTAGTTCTGCTTTTAGTTTTATAAGAATCATACCAACTGATTTATGTTGTTTTACTAGTTAATAGCTGTGAGGAGGAGATGAAAACCTGAGTGACTATGTGTTATTGAGTAGACAAAGACATTTCAAGTGCCCCAATGCCTCAGACCCATGGAGTAGCAAAGTTATCCTTGGGAAAGGCTGAGAGATATGTCAAATATTTCTGTGGTACAAGTACGAGTGTTTATGAACAATTAACCAGTGAATGCAATAATTGGCAAATGCATCTTTTGCCTCCCAATGACTGCACCCAAGGCTGCTTGCCCACAAAGACTTCCAAAGCAGACAAGCCAATCCCCTCTTCTTGTGCTGTACTTAAGAAAAATGCAAACATTCCTTCTTACATAGTTGATGGTTTTCTCCAGAGTAGGTGGAGCCTGCCCAGCTTTTCTGTGTGTGTGTGTGTCTCATTTCTTCACTGTCATTCTTATTTCATTCTTCACCACCACCTCAGTTAGATCAATCCCTAAATCTATGTAGGATATGGAAAATACCCAATACAGGGTTTTCTATACCCAAATCCTTGCAAGCACTTGATGTTTGTTTTCCTGATATTAGCCATTCTGACCTGACTGAGATGTAATATCAAATAATAATAAAGACTCTAAACCCTTTTAACCAATGAAGGCTCTAAGAAAGAGCTATGTAGAAGTTACGGTCTTCCAACCCAAAAACAAAATCTCTAACTAGATGGTATAGTATAACTCACGTGACATGAAAGAACATGGGGGAGAGGAATACAGAGAATAACAGGTTTAAGCAGGGATGGGGCCAGTTGCATGGAAGATAAGAGGGGGTAAGATGTAGCTTCATCAAAACTAAAGATGTCTGAAGAAGCATAGGAATTCACTTGATGCTTGAAAAGAGGTACTCTTCATGGATGGATAATTGTGCTTTCAGAAGTCATGATTTACTAAATGATAATCACACTGGCAAGAATGGGATATAGCTCTACAAGTTAATAGTCAAAAATACTCTGGAGGAAACCAAAACATGACAGGCTTTTACAATTGTTTTTGGTTATACACAATAACTAGATGGTAAGAACTTGTGGCCAAAGACCCACACACTTTGACTGAAGGATATAGATAAATCAATCTCAAACTGGCCAAGAAACTCTACTATCTGGATAGCCCTCATGCCAGAAGGTGCTGTACAGACTGTTGAGGGAGAAAAGACACTGATGATATTACCCAGCACTGTACCCTGCATGGTACAATACTGACATTCAAGGTAAGGTGTGCTACTGGAACAGTAGATGTATGACCATTATGGGTGCACTACACTACTTACTTATTAGATTTGAGGCCAGCACTATAGGAGCAATTTCATGTAAGCCAGGAGAAAATCTATTTCTGAGAGGTCATAGGTCTTACAGAAAACCAATTATTGTTTTTCTAAGTGGTCTTCTTGTCAAACCAAACTGCCTTTCAAGTATTTGTATCTATAACTATAGATTTGTGCTTCTCTTGCCCTTGATCAGAGATTCTTTGTGGTAGGTAGAACTTAATTCAGAAATTTATTCTAATGAATCCATTGTAAGTGCTTAGAATAAATTCCTGTAACTGCTCAGTAATAGACGGGACATCTAATTCATGCTGCCTCCCTCCCCAAAGGATCAAGAATCATCAGGTAAGAGGTGGTAGGAATAATGTAAGAGCTGGAGCATAGGGAGGAATTCTATGAACATGTCTTCTGGGTGTGATGGGGTAAATGCACAGATGAACTTCTAATGACCATGGTTATCCACACAGTATTGAACCAGTAGGAGTCAAGCAAGAATGGGGAGTGGCTCTTGAAGTTCTAACCTCAGCTGAGAAGCTACTTGCCCTTAGTGGCTTCTGAGGGAGGCAGAGTCACTTTTGATGTGGGTGTGGCCACTGGCAGGTTGCCCATGCCTGCATGAATGGTCTAACATAAATTCCCATTGTATTCAGTGGGTAATTACTTTTGTTTTTTAAAAACAGGAGAATGAGAAGTTAGGAGAGATCTGGAAGGAGGTAGTGAAGATGGGTATGATTGAAATATATGGTACATTTATGAAACTTGCAAAGAATAAAAAAATCCTTATTGGCCAGCACATGGTGTTTAACTCAGTGGGTAAGGTACTTCTTGTGAAAACATGAGAACCTGGGCTTGTATCTACAACACTCATGTAAGAAAGATGAGCTTAACGGTGCTTGCACCGACAAGTTTAGGATGAGAGGTGGCCATTGACCCTTTGGAAATGTAGAACTCTGGAAAAAATGTGTCATTTCAGCTACATCCTTGTCGTTGATTTCTAGTACTTAGTAATTGTGAACTCATGCAAGAGCCAGAGATGGTTAGATGTTTTTTCTTTGAATTTTTGTTGTTGTTGTTATATATATATATGTTTATACACACATGTTGTTTTATATTCTTTGGGAATTTCACACCAATCACACCCACTTCCCAGTCCTTCCATATCCTTCCCTCAACCCTGCAGCAGACCCTCTAAAATGACTCCCCCCCAAATCAACTAAAAACAAAACAAACAAACAAACAAAAACCTACCTCACTCCTCCATCTTTCCAATACCTCTTCAATCATCCTAGTGTCAATGGATGCTTCAGTGTGTCAGGCAGTATACCCTTTTGTCCAATCAGTCCACCCACAAAATGTTCATTGCAATGAGTTTTTTGTCTGGCACACCATCATCACTGGACCCTCATCAAAACTCTTTGACAGCCTGATGTTGCCCCAAGTCATGGGGATCCTGTTGTTATTGGTCCACAGAACCAGTTTCTTCACAAAATCCAGCAGGTTATAGTTAGGGTAGATGTTAGGGTGGGCCAAATCCAGGTCTGCCTGGTAGCTGAGCTGGTCGATCAGGGACACTGGGATCACATCCCTCAGGCAAGGGGCAGAGCCAGCTCTAATAGGCCCATGTCATCAGGACCATCTCTCTCATGCCCA
This sequence comes from Peromyscus aztecus, assembly GCA_902168405.1. Lineage (NCBI taxonomy): Eukaryota > Metazoa > Chordata > Mammalia > Rodentia > Cricetidae > Peromyscus > Peromyscus aztecus. The sequence continues at coordinate 7,725 of CABHPQ010119198.1, read as the reverse complement.
TGGAGAGGGATGGGGCTATCTCTTCTGAGTATAGGGGCCCAATGTTCCCATGGGAGGTGGGGCCAGCTGTCCTGCTTCTGTGACCAGTGAGGGACAGGGCCAGCTATCCCAGGGCCAGTGAGGGGATGAAATGGCTCATCACAGCCCTTGAATTTCAACACGCATGGTTCCCATGACTCCATGTGGCAACACAGAAAATGGACATCATCACAGGTCCTAGTTGTAGCAGGACCATGGACCCAGATATGGACCTTAGCAGAAACTCAAGCTGGATATCACCATGGCCCTGGTGGCAGCACAGGCCATCCAGATCAGTATGATCTTGACTGCAGCAAGGCCCTCAGACACCAACATTGTCTCAGGCAGCTGCCCTGACTCCAGGCATCTGCACAGCCTTTGGTAGAAACAGAAACACTGGAAATCAACCCAGACTCTGACTGCCTCTGGGCCATGGACCCAGACATGGCCCTCTGCAGCAGCCTGGGCCTGGACGACAGCATTACCCATGTGGAAGCTCAGACCATCTAGATTAACATGGTCTACATAGCAGCATGACCCTTGGACACAAACATGGCCACAGGATGTGGCCTAGACCCCGGACATCTGTGTTGCCTTGGTGGCACCTCAGGCCATGGACATCAACACAGACCCCAGCCTTGGTAGAACAATGGACTCAGACATGGTTCCTTCAGGATCCTGGGCTCAGACGTCACCATGGCCCCAGGTGGTAGTACAAGCCACTTAGATTGGCATGGCTCCATTGTCAGCATTGCCTTAGGACACCAACATGGCCCCACTGCAGCATGACCCCCAGATCCCCAGCTGGCCTCAGGTGATGGCCCAGACCCCAGGTATTTGAATAGTCTTCAGTGGTATCAGGAGCTATGGATATCAACCCAGACCCTAGCTGCAATAGGCCCCTAGACACAGACATGGCCCCATGCTGGGTGTCACCATGGTCCTGGGTGGGTGGCAGCACAGCCCAAATAGATTAGCATGGTCCCAGTTGTAGTGTGGTCCATGGGACAGAGCAGACACCAACATGGACTCTGCACAGCCTTCATTTGTTACTGAAGTCATGGACATCAAGGTAAACCCTGGCTACTACAGAGCCACAGAGCCAGACAAGGCCCCAAGGAGCAGCTCAGGCCCAAATGTCACCATATCCCCCAGTGGCAGCACAGGCCACTCAGATCAGCATGGCCCTGGGAGAAGCATGGCCCTTGGACACCAAAATTGCCACAGGTAGCAGCCCAGACCTGGGACATCCCCATGGCCTTGGTAGTAACATAAGTCACAGATGTTAGCACAGACCCTAGCTACAGTAGGACCATGGACACAGACATGGCTCTGAGCAGCATCTCAGGTCTGGACATCACCTAGTCCTGAGTGGCAAGCAGGTTTCCAGCATCAGCCCATTTCTCACCACCCTCATCTCTTCAGATCTGCGTCTTACCATAGCACACGTACCATTCTGCCTCTCTTTCTCTCCCATTTCTACATCATATATTGGCTTGTCATAATGGCACCCACCTGCCTGGTGGCTGCATAGCTGATGGGGCCTGTGGATGCCTGCAGGCAGACCTGATCCTGAGGACGCAGGCTGCCCATTTGAGTGTCTTTGCTGGCCTGAGCCGCATCTTTTTTGTGTTTTATGAACCTGTTGTTTTCCATTTCTTTTCCCACCATTTTTGTCTATTTTTATTGTGTAATTACTCTTGCTAAGTGGACTGTTCAAGGGATTATGGTTGTTACAGTAATTTAGAAGGGAATATATAATTTTTTAAAGCCAGTGCAGTGTTGACTTGCTGAATATCCCTTTGAACTTTACATGTATTCCTGAGAAAATGTATGTATATTGGCACTAAGTCTTGGTTGGGAAAATATAGTTTAGAGGTTGATAGGTTGTAGGATGAAGGGACTAAAGTTTAAGTAATGAATAGTATGGACATAGGAAGGAAAGTATTGGGTTATAGATTTGAGAATTTATAGAGAATGAGATAATATAAGTACAGAGAAAATATCATAGATGTGGAAAAAGAAAAAAAACAGTCATTATAGACTTTTCTGGTGAGATATAAGTTAAAATGCACACAAAAGTCCAATAGTTGAAAGTCAAAGTTGTAAATAAAATGAAAAAAACTATCTCAAAATATGAAAATAAGAGACTGTTGGGTGCCTAGCACTTAGAACATGGCTTTCTAAGACCTAGGTTCTATGAGACCAAGGAGGGCCTACAACTGAGTTTACCTTTGTAAAGACCTTCAGAATATAACAGTCCCACTCCATACTTTCCATGGCATGGTATAGCTTACCTAAGTGGACAGAGAGCAGGGCTTTTCTGCTAAATATATCCTAGTCTCAGCTCCATATTTCCATGCTATACTTCTCTTTCCAGTGCCTTCCCTATTGAAATCTTAACTAGTATTTGTTTTCATTTCCTCAGCCAGAATCTTGGCTGCCAAATTCATGTGGTTCCTTCTTGAAAGCATACATCATCAGTAGCTCCAGCTTTCTCCAACAATGGGAGCAGTGTGTGCATCTGGAAGCTGGTGGGCTTGGCTGTGTGTTTCTGCAGCAATTTCCACGTAGATGTATTTCTGTTTCATTAGCATTTTCTCTATTGTGGATAGAATGCATTGTATTTTAATGTCATTTTTTTCCATCCAGTTAAACAGATGATCTACCATCAAATGTCATGACCAAGACACCCTATGACTATGGATATCATCTTAGATAATGTTGTATGTCATCTTAACTTATTGCCATACTCAGGCTTTCCTGATTATTAAAATGTTTTAAAAATATTTAAGCTAAAAAGACTTCTGATATGATTTTATGCATTATTTCATATTTAACTACTGTTTCCAACAGAATTATTTTAATTGTATACAGAAGAGAAGGGTGTATTTCTGTTCTTATTTTATCTAAATGTTGAATAGTTTTACCAAAATAATATTTATTTATTTATTTTCATTGAAAACCGATTTTTTTTTTACAGTGTCCTTTGCATTACAGAAGGTTCTCAGTTTCAGGAGGTCCCATTTATTGATTGTTGCTCTCAGTCTCTGTGCTACTGGTGTTATATTTTGGAAGTGTTCTCCTGTGCCAATGCATTCAAGGCTACTTCCCACTTTCTCTTCTGTCAGGTTCAGTGTAACCAGATTTAGGTTGAGGTCTTTAATCCACTTGGACTTGAGTTTCCTTTGTGGTGATAGACATGGATTGATTTGCAATCTTCTACATGTTGACATTCAGTTATGCCAGCAACCTTTGTTGAAGATGTTTGCTTTTTTCCATTGTACAATTTTGTCCTCTTTGTCAAAAACCAGGTGTTTATAGGTGTGTGGATTAATGTCAGCATCTTCAATTTAATTCCATCGGTCCACATGGCTGTTTTTTTGCAAATAACAACCTGTTTTTATTACTATGATTCTAAAGCCAGGGATAGCCATGCCTGCAGAAGTTCTTTTGTTGTACAGAATTGTTTTAGCTGTCCTGGGTATTTTGTTTTTCCGTTTGAAGTTGAGTATTGTTCTTTCCAAGTCTGTGAAGAATTGTGTTGGGATTTTGATGAGGATTGCATTGAATCTGTAGATTGCTTTTTATAAGACTGTCATTTTTCTTATGTTGATCTTACCCATCCATGAGCATGGGAGATCTTTCCATTTTCTGATATCTTTGTCAATTTCTTTCTTCAAAGACTTAAAATTCTTGTCATACAGGTTTTTTACTTGTTTGATTGAAGTTACCCCAAGATATTTTATATTATTTCTGGCTATTATAAAGGGTGATGTTTCTCTGACTTCTTTCTAGGCCCTGAGTTCAGTGATTTGGTGGAGAAATTCCATTTAGGACTAAGTGTTCCAAGGTCTCTTATGCTGCACGTAGTCAAGTTGTGGGTCTCTATACTTGTTCCCATTGGCTGTAGGAGGATGAAGGCTAAGCAAAACACTTATCTATGCATATAGGAGAATGTTGTTATGAGTCTTTATTGCTGTGTTGTTTTAGCAATAAAGTATTATTTATTTTATACTTTATTGCTAAAACAATAGTATTTAGTTTTCTTCTAGACCCATGGCCTATCTAGTCTTTTGTTCCTGGCCACCTGAGCAGTACTAGGCATGGGTTTCAGCTCATGGATTCGTCCTTATGTCCAATCAGATAGTAATTGGATACACCCACAGATTTGGGGGAATGTTACATCAACACATCTTATAGGCATTTCAACATTATAGGGCAAAGGTTTTGTATCTGTGTTGGTATTCACATTTCTCTTATGATAACATGCAGAATACTTACTTACTAGTGATCTAGCTCTAGGTATTTAATACCTGGACTTGTCTATGTTCGATGAGTTATGTAGGTATTGTCTTCAGCCTTATCATCAGCTTGTGGAGAGCAAAAAATAGCCTTGTTAATAGTTGCTTGTTCAGGGATTTTCATGTGGCCCCGTTGGCCAACAACTCAATTATGTGTAATCAATTCCTGGCAGTAAAGGTTTCACTTGGTGGCAAGAGATGTCAATTTGGGCCTCTGTTTCCTTTATTGGTTATTCCATTTATATTTCTTTCATATGTGTATATATTTTAAGAAGCTTCCATTGCATTAGGTTTCCTTAGGATCTCACAAATTATTCTTAATTTTAGTTGTCTCCATATTCTCTTTCTTACCTGTCTTATTCCTTCTCTTCCCCCACTTGATCCTCCCCCAAATATTTATGACTTTTCTTTCCTCTGATCTGACTTTAAATACATACAACTGGCATTTTAAATCATGATGTTAAAAATTTTTTTAAAAGGTGCTTCTGAAGGTCCTGTAATCACTTAATATGATAAAATGTTTTAACAGATTCAAAATAAAGTATACCTTTCAGTGGTTTGTAAAAGATAACTGACAATAGACATCAGTAAACAATTAGTAAAAATTGAAAAGAAAATGAAATAATGTTTATGTTACCATGTCTTTTATATCTTGAAATCTTGAGAAATTATAGTCTGACTTACACAGCGTAACTTTTATTTGTTGAATGAAGCAGTTTTTTTAGCCCAACACCAATCATCCAGGTTTGTCACTAGGAAAAAATTTACTTCAAATTTGATGTTTATTCCCCAAAGTGAATTATACATCTACATTCTCTCGCCTAATCTTTCAAGAACCAAGTGCATGTGAGATGATTGGATATATCACTGTAGCAATTATCAACTGCTGACATGTCATGAGGATACTTGGTGGCTTTTTTCATTTCTATTAGGTGCCAGTTACCTAAATAATCCTTGGAAATGCATTCTACTACCTTAGATTCCTCAATTTTTTTCACTACATCACTTTGTTTATCTGAAAAATTGTCATTCAGTAAAGTGAGTTCCATTTCTTCTACAGTCACATGATAGATTAATGATAGCATAATAGGTGTTATGATTTCTTGTCTTGTTCTGAGATGTGGTTCATTTTTCCTGTTTCAATGACATACTTCTCAGTAGCTATTATGCCTTGCTATCTTTTGTACTACTAGAGAAGAATACATGATTGGATAATTTATGATGAAATTTATTTTGTCTGTGTTCTGGAGACTGGAAAGTCCAGGTTCACGTTGCTTGCATCTAGCCAGAATCACCTTGCTGCAGCATTCTGTTATGGAAGGTAAAAAAGCAAGAGAATGACGCACACTCAGTTTTTTACAATGAATTTGTATCATTCTCATGGTCTAATGACTTTGAAAAAGATCAGCCATCAGTAGTGCTACAATCATAAGTATATTTTCACAACATTTATGCAGGAGGCAAACATTTATATGACAGAATTTGTTCTCAGTTGCCTCTGAAAATGAAAGATGGAAGTTCTGTTATTTGGATAAGTATCTTTTTTTTTTATGCACACCTTGATTTCTTTCAGTTAGCTAGTTATACCAGTTTATCCTACTTATTTATGATCAGAGTACATTTTATAATTTCATGATGTTATTTAGAGTTTCAAATAGTATGTTGTATTTGATGCACACAGAATATTTGTTCACTAACCTGTATCATAAAGCAATATTTGGTACATATTGTTTATGGTTAAAAATTACCTTTCCATCCTAAACATACATGATGTTTTCCTGATGCCAGACCTTTTTTGATTGCTTCATGATCTAACTGACAATACTGTGACAAAAAAAAATCGTTTATAGTTGTATTTGATAATGAGATATTAATTTAATTGTAGCTGAAAACTGAATGTTTTTCTGGTTTCATATACTTCCTGCTTAATGTAATTATATTAGTAGCTAAAGTGCTACAGACTATTACATATTTATCACCCTTAACTTTAATACCATCGTGTTTCTTTATTCACTCTTTTTCCCTAAAAAGGAAATGTGTAATATAGATTAAATTATGCTTCAGCAATGATGACATCATGAGACATTTTTGGTGAAAATATTCTGGTTAATCAATTGAAATTTATTAATAATCTAAAACATGGTCATACAAAATCTAGTTAACTAAAACTTTAACAGGTTATGTCTTTTCCCAAATTTCATGAGTCCGTCCATGCTGTGATTTTTTTACATGAACAATTGTAGAAATTACACATACGCTGTTCATTTATAAAAATGTGGAGACTATAGGAAGTAAACAAGAAAATGAAAATGAACTGACTAACATTTCATTGTTTTTTCTAGATGTGTTCATTTACATACAGTTGAAATGAATAATTCACACATAGACTTTTCACTTAACAGTGTGCAGTGATCATTATTTTGTCAGTCTTGTGTCACACACACTGCGTTTGTTAACCACAGTTCATAAAACCCAAATCCAATGGGTCGTAAGACTGACAAGTAGTATATTTATTTACCTTAACTAATTCCTGGTTTGTGACAACTTCAGTTCTTTCCAAATATTTATTATGCTGAGAAAATCTTGAAGAGAATTTATGTGTCTAGTTCTATACACACAGAGAAGCACATACTCTACCATTCCTGGTATTCCATACTTCCATATTTCTTTTTGTTCCAATATTTGTCTGTATTAAACAGTATCTCATGTCCTTCAATGTACCACCAGAGTTATCTTTTTAACAAGCTTTATTTGTATAATGTAATCCCCAGTTTAATATTTTTTAAAAAATAAAATGTAGTTAAATCAACTTTTCCTTCTCTTCCCCTCAACCAGTTACATGTGTCTGTCTCACTCTCTCTCTCTAATTCATTGCTTCTTTTACTTTAATGTTATTGTTATATTTATGTATAAGTGTATAAATACAAAGTGATCAGTACATTAAGTGTTGCATGTTTGTATATAATTTCAGAGTTGATCATTTTGCATTGGATAACCAACTAGGGAACTCTTCCTTTGGGAAAGACTATTTCTTCTACTCTCAACATCCTTTAGGTGCCTATAGTTCTTTGTCTAGGTGTGGGTCCCATGAGAGTTTTCCCTTTCATGTTACCATATCTTTTGATGTTATCCTTTTTGGGTTCTTGTTTAGGCAGCCATTTTGTTGAGGCATCATGTGTGTAGCTACCCTGTCATAGGAGACTATCTCACAGCAGATATCCTGGTCTTCTGGCTGTTACAATCTTCCTGACCCCTAGTCTGTGTTGTATCCCGAGCCTTACGCACAGAAGTAGTTCTGTAGAAATAAATATCCACTGGTACAGGGCATGCAACTCAGGTCCTTTGAAAGATCAGGAAGTGCCAATAACTACTGAGTAATCTCTCCAGCACCAAGTTTAATGAT
>CABHPQ010119193.1:1422-23388 GCA_902168405.1 Peromyscus aztecus | reverse complement strand
GGAGAAAAGGGAAAGGGGAAATGATATAATTATATCATAATCTCAAAAATATAAAAAAATAGTAATGTTAAGCAACAGAATGCTTACCAAAAACCTTGAATTTACACTTCATTACTGTCTGTGGGGGGAGTGCTGGCTTCTTTGGCTTCTCGTCTGTGTGAGAAACCAATCAAATAGGCAAGGACAGCATGGGTCTATTAATTGTCCAGGGTATACAGCTGCTAAAATGTTCACTGGGAACCAGGAGTGATGGTACACACTCGTAATCCCAGCACTTTGGGAGGCTGAGGCCAGAGAAACAGGAGTTGGGGCTAGCATGGGCTACACAGGGGACTATTGTCTCAAATAAATAAGTGAGTAAATAAATAAATGTTCATTGTGCCCATGCCCCATGCTGTCCTGTCAATTTTCTCCTTTTTGGGTGGTGTCCTCTGCTTAACCACATAAGTGATCGATCAGGCAGTGAGGAAAGTGAGCTTTGCCACTGAAAGGTGATGGCTGTCACTTGAATTGTGTCTTGACATGCACAGTGACGAAGGCCTCTTCTTAACACCGATGTTGAACTTAATAGGCCTTTGGTTTCTAAAACTTTTAAAAAATAATATTTTGTTCATGTATATTTCATTTTGATAATTCAATTTTCTGACAAATGCTTTCACCTTCAACTGTTAAAGTCTTTCAGGTGTGCCTTTTATATAAGATAACTTGTTTCCTCTCCCCCACCTTGGAGGGGGGCGTCCTTTTAACAGATGCTCTGTATGTTTTTTAAAAGTTTACCCTCTGGGGCTTGAGAAATGGCTCAGTGGTTAGGAGCACTGGCTGCTCTTCCAGAGGTCTTGGGTCCAATCCCAGCAACCACATGGTGGCTCACAACCATCTATAGTGGGATCTGATGCCCTCTTCTGGCCTAACGATGTACATGCACATAGAGCACTCATACATAAAATATAATAAAATAAACCTTTAAAAGAAAGTTGTCGTCTGAGGTTTGAATTCACATTTTGTTCTTTTACCCTCTGTTTGGGGATTGCCTGTATATCTTTAAGGAGACAAATGTAGGTATTCATGTTAATCAACCTCAGAAATTACTTTTTCTTTTTACTCATGAGAGCACTAAAATAATTAACAGATTCTTTCTCTACCTTTTTAACCCTTCCCTCTGTTCTAACAGTTAATTTTTATTGTTATTTATTATTATTATTATTATTGGATTAAAGGTATGAGCCATCACACTCAGCTATTTCTGTTTTTTTAGCTTTATTTTTTATTTTATGTGTCTGAGTATTTTCCCTGCATGTATGTCTGTTCGTCACATGTGTGCCAGGTACCCATGGAGGTCAGAGGAGGGTGCAAGATCCTCCAGGCCTGGAGTTGCAGAAGGTGTTGTGAGCTGCGGGGTGGGCGCTGGGGGGTCGAAACCTTTCCTTTAAGGACTACTGGTGACTCCTGGTCAGGGACCCTCATGTCCCACAGATGTTCTCTCTGCAGGAGTTTCTGCTTCCCAAACTCTTCAGAGTTCACATTCATCAGGTGAGATAGGAAAGGACAGAACATGAGATCACTTAAAGGAAAGATCCCCGGGCTGGAGAGATGGCTCAGCGGTTAAGAGCACTGGCTGCTCTTCCAGAGGTTGTGAGTTCAATTCCCAGCACCCACATGGTGGCTCACAGCCATCTGTAATGAAATCTGGTACCCTCTTCTGGCATGCAGGCATACACGCGCACAGAACACTGTATACATAATAATAAAATACTCTTCTAAAGGTGAGATAGGAAAGAACAAAAAATAAGATCACTTAAAGGAAAGATCCCCTTTAAACTCTGATTCTGGTGGCTTACCCACTTATAAATAGGGTGTGTTGGGGGAGACACAGCTGGTGTGATTACATCCGTTACTGAATCATTTATTTTTCAAACCAGGGCATGTTTCAGAGTGAAGAGGAGACTACCTTTAGGTAGGTAATGTATCTTCCCTCCCGATACTATCTACTTATTATCAAGGGAAGTTTAAGTTCACTGGTGCTAGGGCCTAATGTAGCCTTTCCCAATCAGGTGGTTCCTTGAAACAGCTGTACATAATTAAAAGGGAAGGCATCTTGTTGGGTGTGTTGCTTGGGTCAGATGAAGAAAGAGGGTCACTCCAAGATGTATTCAGGCTCTGTCGCAGCAGGGAGGAACAGTTTCTATGAACTGAACCCCAAGCAGCCATGCAAATCTACATTTCTCCCCGCTTCCCAAAGCCATATTTCTTGATTGTTACAAAAAAGTTGTCTTCGGGGGTAAAAAAAAATTTCCTCGTACCAAAGCCCCTGATCTAATCTATATGTTTTGTGAAGGAAGTCCTCACACCCCTGCAACTTTAGTCCTTACTGTGAACTGTTTGCAGTACCCAATAATGCAAGACACTCCAGGTGTGCCAGGACCACCTTGTGACCAAGGTCATGCAAAGGCTGTAAAGCTCCTTCAGAAAAACAGCTCTCTAGATGACAGAAGACAATCGCTGTTTTCCACAATGATTTCTTCAAGGTCTAAGTACTTATAGAAACCAGCTACTTCATTCTCATGGTTACCCTAGATACAGTGAAAAACAACTATTTCATTCTCGTGGTTACAATACAATGAGATACAACGATTCTGTTAAGATTTCTGCTATACTGTCTAAAGCTGGGATGGCCCCCAACCCTGAATAAAGCATATGGAAGGCAAGCAAGAACACAAGTTCAGATGCTCAGCACCCACATAAAAAGTCAGGCATGGTGACGCACACCTGGGATCCTAGCATCTCTGGAGACAGAAACAGGAGTCCCTCTGGGGTTTGCTGGCCTGTCCTTCCAGCCAAACTGATGAGTTCCAGATTCAGTAAGAGACCTCATCTCTCAAAATACAGTGGGGAGAGGGGATAGAGAGACAGCTTAGGAGTTTAGAGTACCTGTTGTGCTCGCAGAAGACATGGGTGCAATTCTCAGCCCCACATAGTGGCCCACAACCATCTATAACTCCAGTTCCAGGGGATCTTCTCCTCTCCATGGACAACAGGCGTGCACATGGTACACAGACATGCATGCAGGTAAAACATTCACACACACAAAATAAATCTAAACACATTTAAAAAAATAAAGTTCAGTGATCAAAGAAGACACCCAATGTCAGCTTCTAGCCTCCATATACATGCATGTGCACATGCACACACAAACAAAAGTGTTCAGCAGGTGTGTGTAAAGGGGACATTCACATGTGTGCCACCCCAGAGCCAACACAGTCTGGATTAATCAACCAAAATTTATGCTTGAGGTGCTTCTGGAAGTTACTCTCCTCATTTGGTAAAAATGTGGTTCATTGCTTCACTGTTCTGCATCCTCTGTGACTTCGTAGTTACCTAACGGGCTGGTTTTGTGCTTAGCCCTAGGTTGTTGGGGGGGGGGTTGGGGTCTGCACAAGGAGACTGTATTCCTGGAGATTTTGCAAATTGACTTCTGGGAGAGAGGCCAGTGTAAAGGAAGAGAACAGGCCACCTGATAAGAAATAGGAAGTCTGTCTGGCATGGTGGTAAACACTAGGAAGGATGAAGCAAGAGGATTAAGAGTTAGAGGCTAGTCTGGGTTATGCAATGAAATCCTGTGTTAAGCAAGACAACACAAAGAGCCTAATGCCGGGAGCCTCTGCTGTGTGGTTCCTGGGCCCTAGGATTCTAACAGTTCCCAGAAGCCGTTGTCAGCCTCATGGCCTGCCTAACATTTTTTCTCCAGTCCAACTCACCTACCTCATGGTTTGGGGAGTTTAGTGGGTTTATGTTTTTCAGAGCTAGATTTTCTATCCCAAGAAAGCACGCATGATGTTAAATCTTTGCATCTTTTCTCTTAAGATACTCATTTTCTTTGTAGGAAACCTCAACCCCATCTGGAAACCAAACTTCTAGGAGGTAATGTGAACCCTGAGCTGCAGTGGTTAAGAAAAAAGAAAAAGAACAATTTCTAGGTACCTCATTCTCTCAAGTTGCTGGAAACTGAGAGATCTGATGGGAAAATTCCACTGTAGATTTGCTTAAAAATTCTCTTTGGAGAATTGTCCTGTCTGGGGAGACTGTTTCTATGGAGTCTAATAGGTTTTCTGTGAGCCCCCCCCACACACCCAATAATAAGTTTCTCTGCTGATGCATTAAGCCAGATCAAGTAGAACTGAAAAAGTGTAGCAACAGGTTTATTGAGCAAAGCAACTCCTGGGCAGGTTCTCTGGTCCTAGAGATCGAGGCCAGAGAAGTTGAGCACCCATGCCAGGGTAGGAAAGTTTTATAGATTGTAGGCCAGGGGTGATGACCTGTCCATCACAAGCTGGGTTTGTGCCCAAGTATGGTCAAAAGCTGAGTGCTTAGGTGGGGACTTGGGCAGCATCAAGGGAAGAAGTTGAATAGTTGCCAAGAATGTGGAACTGGGCTTTTTGGCGCCTTTCCTTTGTTTGGAGACTCTCTGAGCAGGCAGGGTTTAGAGAGAGAGAGAGAGAGAGAGAGAGAGAGAGAGAGAGAGAGAGAGAGAGAGAGAGACCTTTATTTCCAGTAAAGACTGGTTACTCTCTCTGTCCCTTTGTGTTCTCTAGCTTTTATCATCTACAAGGGGGCAACACACCCCTTAATCTTGGGCTTCTAGGACTTAGGGCAAATACATTTTATCTATTATATGAAAGTCAGTGCAAGTGGATTAAGGATTAATTATGCTTCAGTTTTGTCTGTGAGGGCTGAGATGGAACACAGGACCTTTCCCACACCCACATTTTATTTTTTAAAGAGAAAAAGCAGGAGGTAGTTTCTATAGATATGGCTTCCTGGTTTCCCTCTAGGCCATTGACTGATTACTGGGGACCCAAGAGGTGGCTCTGGAGTGACAGGCTGGAGGTATTTTCTCACGTTTTCATTTGTTCTGAAAAGAACAGACTTGGGCCCACAGAAAGTTTTTGAACGCATCATATTTGAAGAAGGGGAGAAAATACTTTGTTACAGAAAAGAGAAAGGGAGAGATGGAGAAATGGGCGCCATTGCCTATTGGTACTCACAGGAGTGATGGAGAAATGGGCGCTAAGTCCCGCTGAGCCCTGGCTGGGCAGACCCATCCTAAAGAAGGGAGCAGGTGATTGTGGTTTTGTGGCTCAGGAGGTCATCATGGAGTTTGCATGCTTGTTTTCCCTTAAGAGACATGAAATATTTGTATCAGTCGGTTGTTCTGGATGTCAGTCTTTAGATTTACCTAGGAACAAAAGGTGCTTATTTCATCCCTCAGGGGATTTATTTTGGGTTAAAATGTGAGCCTGCTCTTCTTGCCTTCGTGAGCTATGTAACACACAATGAGGACATGGCAGTAAGCTAGGTGTGGTGTGTATCATCAATCCCAACACTTGTGAGGCAGAAAAATGATGTATTTGAGGCCAGCCTGGTCTACAAAAAAACACTGTCTCCAAAAATTAAAACAACACCCCCAAAGATCTAGTTTTCCAATACTAGTTTTCCAGACTGTCAGGGTTCAAATCCTACCTACTAGCTCTACTACTCCAGACAGATTAATGTCTAGTTGGTTTCCTTTCTGTAAAGTGGATTGTCCTCTCCAGCTCAGAGGATATGTGAATGTGACATCTAAAGAGCTCCTGTTTGTCCTAACAGCACCTGACATACAATAACCATAAGAAAGGACAGCTGGGTCATAGACCCAGAGAAGCATAGCTGACAGAAATCAACACAAAGCACCAGCTGCCCAAGAAGATGAGTTTAAATTTCTAGTAGGGAAACTAACGAGAAAACTGAAGAGACTGGGAACTTGGGTATTCACTGTTTCCACGGGACATTCCCAGTGTGCACGGATACAGCTGTCTACCTTGGCTCCTGTGAATCTCCCTGCCTTTGCATTTAATAGGCTTACTCATCATACTCCCGACCACAGGTTACAGGAGAGAGAGAGTATGCTCACACCTAAGGGTGTCATGTCAACCCAATACCTCTCCTCCAACCACAACATGGAAACAACACAAACCCCCCAAAACTGTGCTTAACTGCTCAGGAAAGATACCTGGAACTGAATTTAAGAAAAAAAAATTCAGAAAGTTCAGGAGAAAAGGTAGAAAGATATAGTCTTAGACAGGATCATTTTATGTAGTCCTGGTTGACCTGGAAGTTATTTACTCTGTAGACCAGGCTGACCTCAAACTACAGAGATCTCCCTCTGCCCCTACCTCCTGAATGCTGGGATTAAAGGCAGTTGCTACCTGACCCAGACTGGAATTTCCCAGCCCTGGCCGCACAGGTCAGAGTGGCCGGAAGTCCCAGGCTCAGGTTTCTCAAAAGAAATATGGCTCAAAAGACTAAGGTTCAGACAACACACCACCAATGGCTGAGGCAGTAATTAATTAAATTAAAGTAATTAATGCAAAAGGGGACTGTATGAGTGTGCTAGAACCGCTAAGACAAAGTGTCACAGACAGGGCGGTTGACACACCAGAAGCTCCTCCCCCCAGTTTCCCAGGCCCTGGCCACTCAGCTCCAGGGGCTGGAAGACCCAGGCCCAGGAGGTTCTGGCAGGAGTTCTCTCCCTGGCATGTAGATGTACTCCTCTGAATGCCCTCACAAGATCTCTTCTTGGTGTTGATACTAAACCTGAAGAAGTAAGCTCTGATGCCTTCTCACTTAAGGGCACTAATCCTCTCAGACTGGGATCCTACCCCATGACCCCTCCAACATCGATCACCCGCCCCCCAAGGCCCCAGCTCCAAAGACTCACAAAATGAGTGCTGAGACTTAGTATATGAAACTCGGGGAGGGGCACAATGTTCAGTCCCTGACATCCTTGCCACGGAATATGAACCCATGGGAGGCAAATGATGGTCCTGGATGCATTTAGACTTGCAAAAATTACAAAGAGCTTCTTCAGTTACATTCAATGCAAGGAGGAAGAAAATGGGTTAGTTTTAAAAAGTGACCTTGGTGTTTTGGGGAACCTCAGGAAGCCTGACACCTTGGAAGGAAAACCCAGATATAGTTATATATGGTCATGGTATAACCTCTTATCATGGTTTCCAGGCTTTCGAAAGTGGAGGCCAGGTTCTCTGCTTTAGAATTACTTGATACATGAAGCTTGTTCACTTACATAGGTCTGTTTGGTAAGCAGAGATGCTGTTTACAAAGCATCCTCCTGAGTTCTCAGGCCAGAAGCTCCAGTCTCATCCTTGACTTTCCCTTTTTCCTAAAAGGAATTCCTCCAAACACCTTTGGATTTCTGTTTCCTTCCATCTCCTCCAACTGTCTAGGTTCCTGCTGAGCCCTATGTGAAATTGTCTTTCTCCTGTCTGTAATGGCTTCTGCAGACCCAAACCCTCATTTGAATATTGAAGAATCAAACAAGAAGTTCATGGCAGAAAGTGAAGAACTGGATGACTCCCCCATGAGCTGTTACTGGCAGCCTCTGGACACCGTCCTGTCTAACATCCCTGGTGAGCCCCACCCCCACCCACCAATATGAAACAAGTATTCACTATATCCTCCAACTAGCCTATTAATTGTATCTTGCTTTGGCTTTGGAGAAAAAAATTCCAGGAATATATTAGATTCTGAATATATGATAAACTTTTTTTTCCTGGTACTGGGATTGAGCCCAGAGTCTTGCATGTGTTAGGAAGGCTCTGTACCACCGAGTTATGCCCTCAGCCCTCAGAAACCATATGGAAATAAAAACTTCTGGGACGTCAGTGAGAATGACATGATGATATGATATACATAAAGATTACCAGCACATTTATCCTAGGAAGTGTGTTATCAAGTCAGTTCCAGAAGAATTCACATGACTGCTGAGGCAGAAGTTAAAAGATGACATTGGAAGACAGATTTTTATAGAGATGGGTTTGCGCTCAAGGGTTGGTGGCCTTTGTTACTGTGTTTTGCTGACTTCCTGTAACAGTAAACTCTCACGGGGAGAAATCAGATGCACATGGGATATAAAATCTCCCTTGGCATCTTGTCTGGCAAATGTTAATTAGAACTAGATGCTCAATATTCACTAGCCCTCAGGCTCTGTTTAAGGAAGTTGGTTTAACCATAGAAGACAACGGAAAGTCATTCAGTTGAACAAGAAGATTCCTAAGCATGAACAATGTTCACCTCATCCATACAGCCTGATGGTTTTTCTAAGATCAAGGAATTGAGACTTTATACAAGCCAGTTGTGAAGCTTCAATGTGCATCATGACTGTGTTTATGAAGTGGGAGTGGGGTAGTTGGAGAGATGGTTCAGTGGTTAAGAGTGCTAGTTGCTCTTCCAGAGGCCCTGGGTTCAATTCCCAGCACTCACATGACAACTCACAACCACCTGTAATCCAGTTCCAGGGAATCAAATGCCCTCCTCTACCTTCTACAGGAACCAGGTACATATATATATATATAGTGCATAGATGTACATACAGGAAAAAACAGATATTCATAAAATAACAAACTATAAAAACCCAACTAGGTTTTATTGTGCTCTGGTCTATTGTTTTGCCTCAAATAGACACTTCAGGGAGACCCCTGGATTGAGGTCATAGACTTGAAAGCTAAAAGCATATGTTTAGGAGGGTTGATCAGACCACAGGCAAAGGGATCGGACATCACCTTTCCAAAGGTACTTAGCTCATGCTGAAACACCTGCTGCACAGGCCTTCCAAAGACCCTCCGAAAGCCTGGTGGGCTGTAGCTGCTGCAAACTAAGGCAGGGAGCAGGACTTCCCCACCCCACCCTGTCACCACTTGCATTTGAGCCCAGACTTTCCTTCCCATAAGGATTATCTTGAGCGTTTTTCCTGACCTCTGCCATAAGATACCCATAGCACTCTTGTACCATAATGTGACTAAAGAGTCCCCAGACATAGCCATATGCCCCCCAAGGGAGAAACCGTGCCCTCACCTAAGATTATAGCGATGATCACCAGGCTCCAGGAAGGTGTATTGAGACTGAATCAGAAAGTTTGCTCTAGGATTTGACAGTGAAATGAAAAAAACACAGACACAAATCAGCAGGGCAAGGATTTAAATTTAGTCAAGTAATCCTTTGTTAGAGAAATGACCACAAATCCATACTGTTTGCATATTTGTTCTAAAGGGACAACCAATTTGATCTCATTTACATCAGTCTTCTATAGAAATAAAGAGGGGGTTACTAAATGCTTACCCAGCATGCATGAAGCAGGCTTGATCCTCAGCATCCCGTAAATTGGGTACAATGGTGCATACTTACATCCCAGCCCTGGGGATGAGGGGAAAATGAGGCAAGCAGACTCTTTTGGTTGCTGCTGCTTGGGTTGAATTGGGTTTTTGAGACATGGTCTCACTATACAGTCCAAGCTGGGCTCAAGGTCATGATCTTTTTGCCTTGGGCTCCCAAGTGCTTAGAAAATGGAACTTTAAAAAATATGGCTACATGAAGTTAGGACAAGGGGATACTTTTTGTTTTTTCTCTTGGTTTTTTGAGTCTCACGTTGTCTGTAGCTCAGGCCAGCCTGGAGCTAGAAACCACCCTCACCCCTCTGGGATTGCGGGTGTGAAGCCCCACACCTGGGTCCAGAGAAGTACTTTCATTTTGTAGGTTATCCTGTCTTTCCAGCAGGGACCCAGCTTTGCTCTTGAGGAGCAAATGTGTGAGGAGACAACAGGGCCACGCCGAGTTCTGGTAAAACATCACTTACAAAAGCAGGTCAGATTTAGTTCCCAAGACAAAAAGCCTCGAGTGGGTAGAGGGGCTCCCTGGGAAGGCCGTGGCCGAACGGTAGCCACAGACTATGAGAAGGAACAGTTTCAGCTAATGAAAACATACTTGGCTGCAAGGGAAAACAGAAGTCAAGGAGCCCATGGTTCTAGGGGGGAAAACAATTAACCACAGCTCAGGTGCTTTGTGGTGTTGAGATTGTGAATACCTCTGGTGTGGAGAGAGGGGAGGACTCTGAGACCTGACTGGCCACATTATGAACCAAGTCCTTGGGCCTGCGGGGAGTCCTTCTGTGGCAAGTTAACAGGGACCTACCTAATTGATGGTGGCAAACTCTTACCTTGGAAGCAGGATTGGTCATAGATTACCAGCTGTGGAGGCCATTGCTCTGCCTGTAATTATCTCATCTGTGAGATCAAGGGCAGGCAGTGTTTTTGTGTGAGAGGAGAGGGAAAGCAGAGGCTATCTTATTCATCATCATTGATGACCAAGGCCTGGACAACTGCTCTTTTCTAGTGCAGATACGTTTTGCTTTATTAAGAAAGAGGAAATCATCGAGACAATAGGATGGAAATCCTGGGTATCTGATGAGGTAAATTTAGGAAGGCCTGGACTAGTAGTAGTCAAAAGGTCCTTGCTTACTCCCTTTGGGGAGCTGGAGTTACTTTTTTGTGTGGCTGTGACCAAAATGCCTGAGAAAAGAGCTTTAGGACAGAGGGCTCGTCTGGTCTCACAGTTTCAGAGGGTTCAGACCACACTTGGTCAGCTCCGTGTGTTTGAGCAGAACATCATGGTGATCAAAACATGTGACAGAGAAGTTCATCACCTCAGGCCAGACAGGAAGCAGAGAATGAGGAAGGAACTGAGGCCTCAGGATGACCTTCAGAGCCATGTCCCCAGTGACATACTTCCTCCAATGCTACCTCTTAAAGTTTCCAGAACCATGTCAAGCAGCACTACTGTCTGGGTACCAAGCCTTAACCACACAAATCTGTGGATCATGACATGGTGATGAATGGGGGAGACTGCTGAGAGCCACCCCATCACTCTGGTGTGACTGCTGCATCCCCAGGGTGGCTGGATGCCTTAGTTACTTTTCTCATGGATATGACAAAAATGGCTGACAGACAAGGAGGGAAGGGTTTATTTGAGTTTTTGCTTCTAGAGAATATAATCCATCATGGTGTGGGTGGTGTGGCAGGAGCATGAGGTGGTCAGTCACATCATGTCCACAGTGAAGAAGGAGGAGGAGAAGGAAGAGGAGGAAGAGGAAGGGGGGAGGAGGGAGAGGAGAAGAGAAGGAGGAGGGGTGCTGGTGCTCAATCAGATTTTTCCTCTTTCTTCGGTACAGTACATTCTAGCCCATAGGATGGTCTTATCCACATGTAGTGTGGGTCTTCCATCTTTAGTTAGATCTTTTAGGAAATACTCTCACAGCCATACCATGGTAATTCTAAATCCAATCAACCTGACAATGAAAATGACCCATTGCAGAAATCTAATGATATGTCTCTGTTTCCCCTCAATGGGCTGTAATTCGGGTTTCAGCAGAAGACTCCCTAAGCTGATCATGTCTACTGCCCAGCCTCAGCCAACAGTAGGTACCATTTTTGTATGTTAAGACTGCAGGAACCCACTCCCAAAAGGCTGTCTTCTGATCTCTACACAAACACTGTGTTGGACCCCAAAGTTTAGGGTACTGAGTGGGTGCCCCAAGAACCCAGACTCCAGTCCAGTTGATGCAACAGTAAGAGGTTTTTATTACAGCTGTATACAGTCGGGCAAACTCTGCTCAAAGAGCAAGAGTCGCACCGCACCATAGTCACATAGGTACTTTTAAAGGAAAAACCCACACAAGTCACAAGATTACAATTCCCATACAATCACAGAGTGATCACAGAGTGGGTACAGTGGGTACAGTTACGCCAACCTCAAGGGGGGTATGGGGGGAGTGGAGTTTACAGGTCACGGTGGTCCTTCCTGGAACATTTGCAATTTTCCCAGTCACAGTTGAGCACATCTCTTTACATTGTTGTATTGTTGCAGGGGTTGTCAGCTTGCCCTGGGAACTAGATTTTTAGTTTCTCATTTCCTGGTGCTTGAAGTTTCTCATTTCTGAGGCTTGGGGGTGTAAGCCTGAAGGGTTAGGGTCTTTCAGCTGTAGTGGAACACACACACACACACACACACACACACACACACACACACACAAGTAAATGCATGAAAAAAGTTATCTTGTCTTTTGTTTTTTTGTGTGTGTGTTCCAGGTTGGCCCTAAATTCTTAATATTTCTACCTCAACCTCCTTAGTGCTGGGATTACAGGATTATGTAATCCCACCACGCCCAGGTAAAGTTTTTGTGGCAGTAAAATATACTTAAGGTAAAATTTACTGTGTTAACCATTTTAAGATACATTTCAATAGTTTTAATACATGTGTAATTGTGTAATTATCACCACCATCTATATCCAGAATTCTTCCTCTTCCCATGATGAAACTCCATATCCATTGGACAGTAGCTCCTTATTCATTCTCTCTCTCTCTCTCTCTCTCTCTCTCTCTCTCTCTCTCTCTCTCTCATCCCTCGACATCCAGAATTCTCTTCCTGTAGTAATGAACTTGCTTACTTTGGACTTTTCAAGAAAATAACATCATACAAGCTGCTGCTTTTGTGTTTGATGCATTTTCAGTTGGCATAATATTTTCAAAGTTCATCTGCGTTGCAGCATATGTGAATTTATTTTCTCAGATTGAATAGTATTCCAGTGATTATACTTGCCACATTGTACTTATTTATCCATGGGTGAGTATTTGGATTGTTTCTAACCATTGGTAATTATGAATGATGCTGCTATAAATGCTTAGACATGATGCCCAAGATGGGCTTCTTAAAGTCAGAGATGTGTGGGTGAGCAATACACCCATATTCCAGTGTGGATCACCCTTGATGTGGGGTAGAAACCAGTGTGTGGAGTGAGAAGACATGAACTGTCTTCAGGGACCAGGCAGATGTGTTTTAGGCCATGACTTCCCAAAGTGTGGTTTATAGAACACCTGAGTTCTATAAAGAGATGAACAGCTCAAAACAGAGGTTGTTGAAATGTTCAAATTCATCCCAGAAAGGCTGTGTTTTTCCTCTCCATGTTTTTGGATGAAAGGCTCTGACAATGTGCCATTTCTAAGCGTTTCCCAAATGGACCAGACCATGGAATAAGCCCCTTTACCTGACACACCTAGCTGACATTGGAAAGAATATGCTAAATTCATGCACTGAAGGTATGTATGTTCTGCAGATGGGATACCTGTTCACTGCTAATCATCAGCATTAAGTTGCATGTAGAAATCAGGCCAGAGTAGAAACCCCTCTAGCAATGTGCCAGGGCCATAGTGTGGTTGGTTTGATTTTTTTTAACTCTTTCCTCTTTGGGGGCCTGCCACCCAGCTGCCAAATAAACCCATGGAAACTTATTCTTTCTTGTGATTGTCTGGCCTTAGCTTGGCTTGTTTTAGCCAGCTTTTCTTAAATTATCCCATCTACCTTTTGCCTCTTGGCTTTTAACCTTTCTCTATTTCTGTACACTTTTCCTTCCTTCCTTTTCTGTCTGGCTGTGTTGCTGGGTAGCTGGGTGGCTGGGTGGCTGGGTGGCTGGTGGCTGGGTAGCTGTATTGCTGGGTGGCTGGCCCCTGGTGTCCTCCTCTCCTTTTCTCCTTGTCCTTTTGCTCTCCCTCTTACATTCGTCTCCTTCTATTCATTCTCTCTGCCTGCCAGTCCCACCTATTTCTCTCTCCTGTTTTGCTATCAGCCGTTCAGCTCTTTATTCAGGTGTTTCAGGAAGGCAAAGTAACACAGCTTCACAGAGTTAAACAAATGCAACATAAAAGAATGCAACACATCTTTGCATCATTAAACAAATATTCCACAGAATAAACAAATGTAAC
The DNA here is from genome assembly GCA_902168405.1 of Peromyscus aztecus. Taxonomy (NCBI): domain Eukaryota; kingdom Metazoa; phylum Chordata; class Mammalia; order Rodentia; family Cricetidae; genus Peromyscus; species Peromyscus aztecus. The sequence goes on along the minus strand of CABHPQ010119193.1, from coordinate 9,744 downwards.
ACATCTTTGACTAATATTCCACAACACCACAGATTCCAAGCAGCATTGTAGTTTCTAATAATTTACTCCATCATGTTTTAAAACAGCACAATTCCAAAACTGTATTCAAAGAAAATAGTAATTCTCCATCACTGATGGTGAGAACCCCTATTCAGAGAGGAAAGTGGCCTAGAGACATGTGCAGACATTTGAATTTCATGGGTTGGAATCCATAAAAGAAGACAACCATTAATATATAGTGGCCAACTGTTTTTCCCTCTAATTAAGACTTGCACTCTCTGTTAATTTCATTTTACATTTAAATATGACATTTTTTAAAAAAGGTTTTTCAAGACAGGGTTTCTCTGTGTAGCCCTGGCTGTTCTGGAACTCACTCTGTAGACCAGGCTGGCCTCGAATTCAGAGATCTGCCTGTCTCTGCCTCCCAAGTTCTGGGATTAAAGGCGTGCGCCAATACTGCCTGGCTAAATGTGACATCTTAATATTAAAAAAAATGGGACATAGGCTTGCCAAGGGTGTACCTCAGTGGTAGATTGGGGACTTAGTATGTCGTCAAGGCCCTGGGTCCAATCCCCAGTACCATGTAAATAACATTTAAAAGAGAATCTATGGAGCTGGCAGATGCCTCAGCAGGTAAATGTACTTGCCACCAAGCCTGACAACCTGAGTTGATCCTTCGACCCTATAGGGCAGAGGGAGAGAATCAACTCCCCAGAGTTACAAATCTCCAGAACAAAAGGAAGAAAGACTTCATTTCCAAAAGGAAGAAAGACTTCATTTCCTAACCACATAAGACCTTTACACTTCAGAAATATCATTTTATGAAAACCTTGCTTCATTCTATCAAGGGTTTCATATTGTAGTTCGAATGTTAAATGTCCCCCACCAGCTCATGTGTTTCAACATTCAGTCCACAGTTCAGTTGGTGGCACTCTTTTGGAAGATTCTAGAACCTTTAGGAAGTCAATCCTGGCTAGAAGAATGGGTCACTGGGGGTGGGTTTGAGGGCCCATGTCCTACCTACTTTCTGCTTCCTGACTAAAGAGCCGGTGTGGCCAGCTGCTCATGACTCTGCTGCCATGCCTTCCTCACCACGACAGACTGTGTCTCCTCAATGAGACAAAATAAACCCCTGCTCCTTTAAATGGCCTCCAGTTCACTCAGAGCAACAAGAAAAGCCACTACCACAGCCCGTAAGAGTGGCACCTTATGGCCCTCCTCCGAAGCTGGGGAAAGCGCTGATAGCAAAGACTGAGTTCTTGGCTGCTGGCATGAGGGAATGAGAAAGTGAAGATTTCTCCACACACTGTTCTCTGAAAGTCGCAGAAACAAGACGAGAGCAACTTGTTCATGTGAGTCACAAATGGGGCTTTTAGACCATTCTGGGCACTAGATGAAACAGTTGGAGTGTTCGCCTGTATGTTCTATTCACTGTGAAGACACGGCCTTGCTCCATAGCACAGGCTAGCCTCTGAATTGGGATCCTTCTGCCTCTACCCACAAGCACTGATATCTGTGCACGTTATTTAAAGTTATTTAGTTTTGAAGCCGTGTGTACTGCCTAACGCTGAGCAAATGCTCTGGAAATAGTTGCCACCCTGTCTGGCCCTGGGAACAAAGACCAGAAGTCTGCACGTGTTCAGTACAGACAAAATGTTTTTTTCTTGACCGTTTCCTGTCTGCAGCTGGCTGACTCTATGGTGTGGAAGCTGCCTGTCTAAAACATTGTCAGGCTGACATTTATTATATTTCCTTTTTTGCATCCTAGAGATGTACTGATTGTACTGATGGAAAAACACTCGACCACTGAGATGGATCCCCAGCCCTTTAAAAAAAATTTAAAAGAATTTTGAGACAGGATCCTATTACATTGACCAATCAATCTTGTCTTGAACTCACTGTGTTAGTCCAAATAGGCCTTGAATTTGTAATCCTCCTGTCTCAGCCTCCAAAATAGCTGAGATTACAAGACGGTGCCACTAGGCTCAGCTCATTCCATATTTATAGGAGGGTTTCAAACAAACTACTTGTCTAAATTTCTAGAGATAGATTAATAATTAAATTAAAACTCCTGCATGTCCTCTTGTTAGTGGGGATTACTGAAGGTGAGGATACATCAGGATCACCCTCACAGTGAGAGGAACCTAAGTGTCTTCCTCACTTCTCTACCCCGTGGGGGCTCAGATTCAGTGGGTCTCAGATGAAGGCCCAGAATTTGCATTTATAAGTTCCAGAATCATGTTGAGCACCATGGGGACTGCCAAGGAACAAGAAATGCCCCCCACTGATAGTCATGCAGGACACGGCTGAATGTTTATAGAGGATGATGGGTGGACTGAGATAGAGGGACCCACTTCTCCCTGGGCAGTGGGCAGGTGTTAGCATTGCCACGATGGAATCACTGTTTAAAATCTGTTTCAATCCCTACCAGCATTACAATAACTTGGATTTTTGTAAATACCCCCTTCTGATGCTCATTTTTATATATTCGTGGTGGGGTAGGGTGGGGTGGAGGGCTATGATTTCCTAATGGGTGGTTGTGTCTTGCTTCCCTGATGGCCTTCAGGAAAAGAAACTTTTCGTCATACATCCAACTTGACTACTCTAGTGCCAATACCAGCTGTTTTGAACACTCCATGGACACTTAGAAACACTCTGCGGCTAACACCATTGCTTGCTCTGGCTCCTGAAGGAAGAGCAGTCGTGGGAAACGCAGTCCTAGCTATTTTAAACAGCACCAGAAGTTTTGCTGTGGCAACCAAGCCTTAGAGAACGCTGAATAACATTGTAACCATGTCTACTCAGCCCAGAGGGGGAGTGCTTCCCATACCCTGCAACTGGTACTAAAGGAGAATGTAGTGAATGGTGCAAATACAAACCCACATTTGCATGGGAGGTTTGTTGTGACTGGTAGAAGACTCCCCTTCCCCTTTCTAGTTATGTAAGAACTTCTGTTCACTTGGTGAATTGGAGGAGAGGCCCAGACATTTGACTGCTACAAAGGAGGCAGCTGGACAGTCTGAGAAAATGACCAGGTGGGAGCAAAGGGAACAGTGGAGGCAGAGAAAGGATGGACAGCAGAAACTGAGAAAGCATAGACAACTGTAAAGAGCCAGGTGTGGTGGCACATGCCTTTAATCCCGGCACTAGGGATCGCTGCAGGAAAGGTGGATCTCTATCAGTTAGAGCCAGCCTGGTCTATAGTGAGTTCCAGGCCAGCCAAGGCTACACAGCGAGACCCTTTCTCAAACAAACAAACAAATAAATAAACAAACAAACAGAAGAGAAACTGCAGGCCCTGGTCTCTCACAGAGTTCTAAAAAGCTGTCAGATCTTCAGGGCCAAGGCTCTTGAGTACTTCTGGCCTGAAAACTACACTGGGCACTGCCAAGGGTTGAGCAGTCGAAACTTCATAGATCCACACAAGTGCGATGGCACCCGGAGAGCAGAGTCCTCTTACCTGAGACCTAGGTGAGAACTGCAACCCTGGAGGGCTCCACCTGCTGCTGTGCCTGCCTACCTGCTGCCAATTGCTCACTGCTTTCAAAAGCCAAGGGCTACAAAAGTTGCCACATACCACCACTTGAACTTTTTCTCCTTGCTTTCCCACAGTTTCCATCTGGGTAGAGCAAACTGACCCCAGCCAGCTGGTTGGTAACAGTCCCAACAAGGATCCCCCATCTACAATCCCAGAGGCATTAAAGAGTTCTACTTTATTATCTCTTTCTTCCCAAGGTATCTCTGGAGCTCTAGATATGTTAGAGAGTGTCCAGTTGTCTCTACCCAGCTTTGAGACAACCTTTTGGTCAGTCTCTGGCTTTGAGAAAAGGAATAGTCGTCAATGGACTTTGTAGAAAAAGAAATATGTTAAAGAATGTAATGATTCTGTCTCTGTCACACTAGCCAGCTCCCCAATAATGACATGGAGACTTATTATTAATTATGAAAGCTCGGTCTGTAGCTTAGGCTTGTTCCTAACTGGCTCTTATAACTTAAATTAATTCACTTCTATTAATCTACTTTTTGCCCCGTGGCTTTTTACCTTTTTTTCATTCTATATGTCTGACTCTCTCCATGTCTTGTTTGTGTTCTCTCTTTTCTTCTTCCCAGAGCTCCCTCTGCCCTGCCTATACCTCCTGCCTAGCTATTGGCCATTCAGCTTTTTATTACACCAACCACAGCAATATACCTTCACACAGTGTACAAATATCCCACAACAAAGGAAGGGGTAATTTGTATCCCAATACTCTAACTAGGGCTCTAACTGGGTAGTAGAGCTTGAGCTTAGCATGTACAAGGCCATCTGTTCTACTTTAGACACTAGCATCAGAAAAGGAAATTCTGGTGTATCTTCATGTTTACTAGTGTTGAAGACTCAAAGGAAGACCATGCCAGAGCCCTTCTGTATTTAGTCACAGTACTCCAAAGCTTTCTCCATACAGTCAGGCTCAGAATTGGCAAAGACTTCTGTAAATGGATGTTTCCTGTCATGACCACCGGTTCCCTGTCCTGACAGCTGCTTCCAAATTACCACACAGAGATGTAATATTAATTACAAATGCTTGGCTGATAGCTCAGGCTTGTAACCAGCTAGCTCTTACACTTAGATTAACCCATAATTCTTATCTATGTTTAGCCACGTGGCTTGGTACCTTTTCTCAGTACAACATCCTCATCTTGCTTCTCTGCATTTTGCCAGGAACTCCTCTGACTCCACCCTTCCTCATCCCATTGTTCTCAGTTTGACTTTCCCACCTAAATGTTTCCATTTAGCTACTGGCCCATCAGCTTGTTTATTAAACCAATCACAGCAGTATATATTCGCACAGTGTAAAGGAATATTCCGCAGCAGACTTCCTCCAGTCTGAGTGCAAATGTCAACAGTGCGTGCAAGTACCAGTGTTTACCACGGATTGATCAGTGTGTGCAAAAACTAGCAAGTGCAGCTCCCTCCTTCAAGAGTGTAGTGGTATTTGCTGCAGCCATGACCTTGGGCTATAGGGCCCGAAGGAGGTGGTGCTTCTTGCCATTGTACATGACCTCTTAAAAGGAAAGGGAGAAGGGCCACAGGCCCCTTCTCCCTGCTGCCTACTTCCTGGTCTGATCAAACTGCCAGGTGGATTGGCTCCCAGTCAGATCAGAGGACAAGTTCTGCTGTCTACTCCGTTCTGTAATCATGAGTGTATTTCCTCGGTTTATATCTTAATAAATCCCTATTGCCCATTAAATAGACTCACGTGGATTGATCTTAACACAAGTGGTTTACAGCCTGAGACTGCTGGCTCTCAGACTCCTACACAGTCTAGTTGACACTTCCTCCTGTGCTGTGCATAATAAACACACTGAGGTTCTGGGCTGCCCAGTAGGAGATGCACTCCATCTGAGCAAGCGTAGCCACCTGATCCCAGTTTCACTGTAGTCTGTGTCTGTTTTTTCTTTATTCCTTTGATGTCCCCAGGATTTTCAGGACCAAGCTATTCAGGATACAATACAGGGGAGCAGAGATCCTCCAGTTAGGAATCCAGTCAAGCTAGCACATGACCTTCGCTCTGTGAGACCAGGCCTGATGCTGTGCTGTTGAACTGTGAAATGATGATGCATTTATGTTTTGAGGAGTTTGTTTAAAAAAAAAACATAAACAAAAATGATATGAAACTAATATAGACCCTGACATAAAAGGATATTTTCAGTATATGTTTCTTTTATCATTTGAGCTTTGGGGGCAGAGGTGGAGGGATATGGCATTATGGACAGAAGGTACAGATAACCACCTCTGAACCCCTGCATTCTGATAAGTAAGACATACTGATTTCAAGAGGACCCAAAGAACTGGAGGACCTGTGTTGTCAGGTGTGATGCTGTAGATGTTACCAACAAAGCTGCATCTGGATGCTCAAGGCCACGTGCAGAGATGCCTCTGCTGGGAGCCTCTGAGACCCAGACAGAGACAAACTATATGAGTGCCAAGAAGCTCAAAGGAAGAGCCATGCAAACTAAGAAACAGACATGTGCTTAGAGAAACTGAGAAACATGTGCTTAGAGAAACCATAGCTTGTGGAGTTCTTTTCCAGAAGGAAAGACCTCAGGGTCAATATGAATGACAGGAGCTTTCAAAGAAGTTGAGAAAATCATTTTCAGGAACTGAGGACTATTGTAGAAATTATTTTAAGGTGTGTTACTTTTGTTTATGTTGCATTTGCTTAAGTCTGTGTAAAAGATCCCTAACTAGCCAAGACCACTTGGAGCTTCATGAGCAGTTAGAAAGATGGAAGCTGTGTTTCTGTGCCTGTCTAAAACACCTGATGGTCTAATAAAGAGCTGAACAGCCAATAGTGAGGCAGAAGAAAGGATAGGTGGGTCTGGCAGGCAAAGAGAATATATAGAGGGAGAAATCTGGAAGGAGAAAGAAGTAGCCAGAGAAGGAGAAGGACTCCAGTAGCCAGCCACCCAGCTACACAGCCAGCCATGGAGTAAGAGTAAAATTTATATAAGAGAACAGGAAAAGCCCGGAGGCAAAAGGTAGATGGGATAATTTAAGTTAAGGAAAGCTGGCAAGAACCAAGCAAAGCTACGGCCGGGCATTTATAATTAAGAATAAGCCAGCCAGGCGGTGGTGGCGCACGCCTTTAATCCCAGCACTCAGGAGGCAGAGCCAGGCAGATCTCTGTGAGTTCGAGGCCAGCCTGGACTACCAAGTGAGTTCCAGGAAAGGTGCAAAGCTACACAGAGAAACCCTGTCTCGAAAAAACCAAAAAAAAAAAAAAAAAAGAATAAGCCTCCATGTGTGATTTATTTGGGAGCTGGGTTGTGGGCCCTCAAAAGGACAAAAACAACCAAGAACGGAGGACAAATAGAATCTTATTGTTGGAAGTGCACATTGATGGTCAAGAATATTAATTCTTTAAAAGTCCATACATTTATACTTCCTAATGAAATTCCATGCTTCCAAAGACAAGGAGAATGCTACAAAAGATCCTAAAGAGAGAGAATACAAAGCTTTCCTCAGAAAAAAGAAAAATCTCATTGGTGCCAAGTTCTTTATTAAGGACACTTGGTGCTAACAGTGACCAAAACAAAGTTGCAATGGGACTTACTTTAAATTCGTGTTTATCTATAATTTAAGAATGGAAATGAAAACCACAAGCAGTTTGCACCACCTTCAGAACATTTATTAAATGATTACTCATAGATGTACTCCAACCATATAAAATATTCATCCAAGGAAAAGATAAATGGAATATAAGAAAATTACAGCAAATGAATAATGTAAAATCCTAGATAAGCCTAAGTAGTACTAATGGCCTTGCTTTTGAAGTTTCTGGTAATAATTAAGAAAAGTCCCTAAAAGCTCAGATACAGGCTGGGTAAATATGGTAAAACTTCTCTTCTTGCCTTCAATAAGAGGGACCGGAGAGATGGCTCAGCAGTTAAGTGCACTGGCTGCTCTTCCAGAGGACCCAGATTTGATTCCCAGCACCCACATGGTGACTCACAACCACCTGTAACTTCCACTTCTTTCTGGCCTCTGTGGACACCAAGCATGTATGCATATGCAGGGAAACACTCATGAACGTAAAATTTAAAATAAACTAAAGAAAATACATATGAGAGAAAAGTTGCTTTTTTCTAATTTTTTTTTTTTTTAAGTTTTTTGAGACAGGATTTCACTGTGTAGTTTTGGTACCTGTTCTGGATCTCACTCTGTAGCCCAAACTGGCCTCAAACTCACAGAGATCCACCTGGCTCTGCCTCCTGAGTGCTGGGATTAAAGGCATGCCCTGCCACCACCTGGCCCTTTTTTCTAATCTTTTAAAGATATGTTTTTTGCTATGTGTGTGTCCATGTTTGGGTGTGTACACATGTGTGTGCACGTGCATGAACACCTGGGCCTATGTGCAAAGACTGGAAGGAAGCCCAGGTTCCTTCCTCCATCACTTTCCACTGGCTCCTTTGATGTAGACTCTCTCCCTGAACGTGGGGATCTGCTAGGCTGGAAAGCAACAAGCCTGAGATTCTCCTGTCTTCAGCCTCCTTGGAGCTGGGATTACAGGATGCCCAGCTGGTATGTGGGTGCCAGCTATCTGAACTCCTGTCCTCATGACGGCATAGGAGAAACACTCCTAACCATGAACCACCTCTCCAGCTCCTTTTTTCTGATTCTTATGAAGGTTTATTTTTTTCCTATTAAACTAGCTACAGTATCATTTCTATGCTAATTCTAAGACTGAAAATGGATATTCTTACCATTGCCTTCAGAAATTTCACTTTCACTTTCTCTCTCTCTCTCTCTCTCTCTCTCTCTCTCTCTCTCTCTCTCTCTCT
>CABHPQ010119188.1:0-18099 GCA_902168405.1 Peromyscus aztecus | reverse complement strand
GTGTGTGTGTGTGTGTGTGTGTGTGTGTGTGTGCGTGTGTGTCCTGTGCACTGTAGGACAGTGGGTGGCAATTGTGGCCTCTATGCACTAGATGTCGGAAACGTTCCCTTCCTTAGTTGACTATCTAAAACATCTCCAGATATTGTCAGGTGTTCCCAGGGGGAGCACTGAGAAACAAGTCTGCATTTGGAAACCGACCTTGGGTAGCTACTAAATCGGCTCCCTGGCCATCACCCGTGGAAGTGGTTGAAGACACAGGCTTCATAGATCACCATTTCTTCCAATTGCTTGTCTTACATGGAGTCTCAGAGTCTGCATTTTGTGGTGGAGGTGTACTCATAACATGCCCATGTGTAGTGGGTAGCTGTTCCAGCTTTGACCTGGAAGTACTACCCCTATTGAGGCTTCGGTAACTGTCACGCCTACAAGGTGGGGCCAAGACAGGAGCCCTTAAGACCCGAGATCCGAATGTGCTCGCTCTCTTGGTTCCTGGATCCTGGTTGCTGGAGGTAGACCGAGCAGAGTTTTCCAGAGAACGCTGCTGGACTGCGCTACACCTTTCCTGGACCCTGTAACCTATCCCTTTACTTGTAAGTTACCCCACAAAATAAACCTCTCTTTTAACTACGTGGAGTAGCCTTAATACTACAACCAATACCCATGTGTGTGCATGTGGAAGTCAGAGGTCACATCGGGATCCTCATGTCTGTGTGAGGCCATACCCAACCTTTTCCATGGGTGCTGGATCAGAACTCGGGTGCACTGAGCACTGCCCCCGCCCCTCCACACACAAACAGAACCTGCATTTTTCCCCAGCTCCTTGGTAGACTCTAGGACTTCAGCTACCACTGACCAACAGTGAGAGCAGCGGCCCTCACACCCCACCTCCTCAGTGAGCCCTTGTAGACAGAGTAGCGCCCTCTAGACTCTACTTTCTGGTGTCGCTGTGCCAGCGATTAAGCACGTGTTACCTTGTAAGTGTTTGCTTCCAGTTCCTTCTCCTGGACTTCAGTTCTTAGTGGGACGCTCATTTGGTTGCCCATTGTTCCTCCAATAGAGAAAAAGGAGAAAGAAATCAAAACACAAACCTAAGCTTTAGCACCTGTGTGTGAAGCCAAGACAGAGACAGGTTCCCTGAGCTGGCTGGTATCCGGCACCAGGCTTCAGTCTTTTTCTCCACAGTGAAATTCTTGGGGAAAAAAAAACCCAATTTCTTGGGTATCATTTTAAAATATATATATGAAAAAGATTTACTAATTTTTATTTTACATGTATGGGTGTTTTGCCTGTACACAATGTCTGTGTGCCACATGCATGCAGTGTCCTCTGGGGACAGAAGAGGGCTCAGGATCCTTTGGAACTGGAGTTACAGAGTTGTCAGCCACCATGTGGGTGCTGAGAATTGAACCCAGGTCCCTTGGAAGAGCCAAGAGAGGAACCTAGAGTTTCCAGAGCATCGTCATTGCTGACAGGGCAGGTTACAAGTCAGACAAGCAGAGTCATGAGAAAAGGACAGCAGGAGCAGCATTGACTGAGGGCTTTCCTGGTGGAGACACTGTCCAGGAGCTTTGCTCCGAGGAAAACTCATTGACTCCTTGTAACATATCAGCAGGACCTGGAGAATATTGTCCTGAATGCGCAGATGGGGAAACTGAGGCATGTAGGTTGAATATCTTGGAAAAGGACATACATAAATAAACATATGCACACACAAGAATATATTTATACACAGGACACAAACTCCAAATTTAGCTTGTTACAAGTTTCAACACTGTTATTTGACACTTCAACAATGGGGTCTGCAAACTTACAAGCTCCGATTGTTCAATCCACGTTAGATCTTATTTAGTGGCTACTTTGGGGGGCTTGTGAATGTACGTACACCTGTTTGTGTGTGTGCATGTGTGTAGGTCAGAGGTCCACATCTGGGTGACTTTCTCAATTGTCTCAACTTTATTTTTGAGACAGAGTTGTTCACTGAACTTGGAACTTCCCAGACCAGCTGGACTGGCCAACAATCTTCCTGTGGCTACTGCCCAGTGCCGGGATGGTAGGCATGTGCTCTCCAACAGGGCCTTTGGCTTGGGTGCGGGAATCTGAACTCAAATCCTCACGCCGTGTGCAAGCCCTTGGCCTGCTGAGCCATCTCCCCAGCCCCTTGGTGACTACGTTCAATACACATTTAAGGTCATGAAGTATCTTGGGCTGGGAGATGTGCGATACCCACAGTCACGTGACGTGCCTTTTCATCTCATAGAGCTGAGGTTCCCTGACCCTTTCACTGCATCCTCTAAACAGTCTTTCCGCAACTTCGGGGCCAAGGGAAGTCAACAGTGGGAAATGCAGGAGCTGTGTTTTGCTGAGATCACCTGGAATCAGACAACACTGCTTTCTCCAGCACTCAATGTCCCCATCTAAAGCTGTTCTAACCTGTCCATCAGCTATTTTAAATGGCAGCATTGAAATGAAACCAAAGCAAAAGGTTTGCTGCCACCTACTGGCAGATATAAGCATATCAGAAACGAATTCCTTGAGCCTTCGGGGCTAGGTTCAAAGGACCCAAGGTTGAAGGGAGCATTTCCATGACTGGAAATGAACATGTACTAACAGTTGGCAGGAGGGTGGCAAGGCTTCCAGGGCCCAGCAGTGCTGTGACTAACAAAGCAAGAACGACAGGCGTGCCTGACGGGTCCGAAGAGCTCACACGGAGGCTGCAGATAGCTCTAGGTGAATGCTTTGGAACAGGGGATTGAGAAGTGGGCTCTAGAGTTTACACTCTGCTCCTGCTCCCCACACACTGAGAAACTTGACTCTGGACCAGTTCCTAAGCCTGCACGAGCCCCAGTATCCTCATCTACCTGAGGAGGACAATGAAGTGCTTTTACTGGGATGTGCCTGATGGCTCAGGCTACGGAATGCTTTCTTTCCTTCCTCTCTTTTTTATGTGTGTGAGTGTTTTGTTCACATGTATGTATGTGTGTCCTGTGTATTCCTGGTGCCCAAGGAGAGCAGCAGAGGGTATTGAACCCCCTGGAACTGAGGTTATGGACAGTTGTGAGCTGCCATATGGGAACTGGGAACCAAACCCGGGTCTTCTACAAGAAGCAGCAGTGCTCTTAACTACTGAGTAACCGCTCTATCTCTAAACACTTTTTAAATGCATATTCACGTTTCTTCTTTGGAAAACATTCTATTTGTCTCACTAGCTCATTTATAGATCGTCAGTATTTTTATGTGTGAGTCTCTTTTTGGTGTTTAATTTGTGCAAAAAAAAAATTTTTTTTTTCGAGACAGAGTTTCACTGTGTAGCCTTAGAGCCTATCCTGGAACTCACTCACTCTGTAGCCCAGGCTGGCCTTGAACTCACAGAGATCCGCCTGTGTCTGCCTCCCAAGTGCTGGGATTAAAGGTGTGTGCCACCACCACCTGGCGCAAATTTTTATATATTCTGGATATTAACCATCTGTCAGGGTATAGCTGGTAAAGGTTTTTGTTTCATTCTGTACAGGCTGTCTGTGTGCTCTGGTGATGGTTCCCTTGGTTAAGTAGTGACTTTTAAACTTCATGTAGTCTTATTTGGTAATTCCTGGGGCTGTTTCCTGTGCTACTGGAGCCTAGTTCAGGAAGTTCTTGCCTATAGCATAGAAGTAGACAGGGAGATACAGGGAGTAAAAGCATTTGAGGGGTAACAGGACTGGGGGGCGGGGAGAAGAGAAGGCAGGAGAATTAACAACAAAAAAACCAATTGTTTGATGGTGTCATACTGAAACCTAATATGTTTATGCTAATTGAAATGGAATGAATTAATTAAGGACAGTAGGCCCCATCTCAAGCGATTACTGTGAGAATTAAGCGAGTTAATATATTCCAGGTGCTCCACACAGGGCCTGGCACATGATGGTGCCGCTCAAATGCTAGCTACAAACTGGATCATCTTTGTTACTGTCCTTGCTAGTTCGGGTCAGTGTCCCTCAGAGTTCCCTAGTGATGAGACTCCACTGAGGAATCTGTTTGGCTCCCAACTGCTGTGGGATGTTCTGTATGGCAAATGTGTTGCTAATAAAACACTGATTGGCCAGGAAGTATAGGCGGGACTAACAGAGAGAATAAAAAGAACAGGAAGGCGGAGGAAGTCTCTGCCAGCCAGCTGCCAGGACAAGCAGCATGTAAAGATGCCGGTAAGCCACAAGCCATGTGGCAAGGTATAGATTTATAGAAATGGATTAATTTAAGATATAAGGACAGTTAGCCAGAAGCCTGCCACGGCCATACAGTTTGTAAGTAATATAAGTCTCTGTGTTTACTTGGTTGGGTCTGAGCAGCTGTGGGACTGGCAGGTGAGAGAGATTTATCCTGACCGTGGGCCAGGCAGGAAAACTTAAGCCACACCCAACCATGTGACCCGTGAAAAGATAAGTATCTGTCATTAAGGCTCCTCACTCCTGTCTGGGGTATTTTTGTTTTTGCAGCCTGAGCAGACTAAAAGGTTTGGGGGATGGCGCTGGAGGTAAAATGCTTGCCATACAGGCATGAGGCCTGCGTACAACCTCCAGTGCTTCCATATGTAGCCAGTTGCAGTGGTGTGCACCCCTAATCCCAGCACTGAGGACGGAGAGAAAGGCATATACCTGTGCTCACTGATCAGCCTGTCTAGCCAGCTTTGTGAGCTCCAGACCAGTGAGAAACCCTGTCTCAAAAAAACTCTCTCTCAGAGGACCTTGGTTTAATTCCTAGCACCTACATGGTGGCTCACAGCTGTCTATAACTCCAGTCCCAGGGGATCAGACACTCTTTTCTAGCCTCTGTGGGCACCAGGCACACATGGTATACAGGAAAACAAAACAAAACAAAACAAAACAAGATGCAGAGGATCTAAAAAAATGACCCTTGAGATTGGCCTCTGGTCTACACACACACACACACATACACACACACACACACACACACACACACACACACACACACACGATCATAAAGTCTCCATGCAGGACTTGACCTCCACAGGACTCAGGTGCATAAATAAAAAAATGTCAGTTATTACTAATGTCACAAACATTGCTGGTGCATGCTAGCTGTCATGAATATCTGTTTCTCGTCATGATGCCTTGAGCTCAGCCGCTCTGGGTTCTGATTCATGCAAATGTGCCACTCTGAGTGCTGCTAAGGAACACCTCTCATTGGACAGAGGGCTGTACCTTTGCCCCTCATTTCAGCCGTGGATTAGCAGTGACCCCTGCTCCTGGGATGGGGATAATGTACACACCACTCAAGTCTGCCATAGCAAAAGAGTATTTCTGAGAACTTGCTCCCAGCAGGCAGCTAAATGACTGTCGGGTGCAAGGGGAGGGCCTGGAAGGGTGGAATGGTGGCAGAATTAGTCACCCAGCAAACAAGGAATCACCTTTGATCAATGCCGTGGACCGCAGACAAACCACAAACCACCCACCACTCCACCGAGAGCGCTGCCAACACGGCCAGGCTGGCATACTGGGCCGCACCAGGCTCTCCCCCAGCCCCCAAAGCTGGCGAATCATGAGAGTAGACCCACTGTGTCCAGCCCCACCATCTAGATCTACCTTCCCGGGTGCCTGGCACAGCGCTGGGGTTCGGTGGCCACCCTCAGGGGACCACGCACAGTAGTGCAGGTTGCTTCCTGTACGGGGGCTCAGGACAGAAATCCTCCCTCTCTGAACTCCTCCCCCCAGTCCTGCATGGGATACCTGGAGTCCAGGGGAAGGGCTTCTTGCTGGGTGTCTGGGAACGTTTGGTGGCACCTGTACTGCTTCTGTGACACACCGTCGCTTTGCGTATAGAGTGACTGGTTCTAGAAGGTCGGCAGCTTACTGGCTCTCTCTCTCTCTCTCTCTCTCTCTCTCTCCCTCCCTCCCCCCATCTCTCTCTCTTTCTCTCTCTCCCCTCGGCACTGGGAATTTGAACCCAGGGCCTCCAGCATGTTAGGCAAGCTCTCTACCACTGAGTTGCATCCTAGTCCCCGGTTTACTTTTAGAGAGAGAATCTCACTAGGTTGCCCAGGTTACCCTTGGGATTATTCTGTAACCCAGACAGGCCTTGAACTTGCAACCCTGCTGCATTAAACATCCCAGAGTAGCTGAGAGAACAGGCCTGTACCACCAGGCCCAGGTTTGATTTTTCTTGTTCTCAGGACTAAACTGAATATCCTTAAATGAAGGACGGGGCGGTGCCATGGGAAGCGTTTGGTGTGGTGCACTGTGCAGGGCCAGCACTAGCTTACGTGGGCGCCCATGCATGCAGATGTCCTTCTTAGAGCCCGGGCGGCCACAACGTGAGTGAAGAGGGAAGTGTCTCCCTGCAGTTCGCCTCACACAGCCTGCCCCCCCCCCCCCCCCCCCCCACCCCCGTCCGGGTGTGTGTTTCCCTTCCAAAAGTTCTCAGTCCCTGTTCTGCAGTCCCTCCCCATAAGCATGTGATCACCAAGAAGACCGCCCCTGGTCTGTCCTTCCTGCATTCTTCCAGGCCTCACTTCCTGCTTGTTGGGTAAATGGAGAAGGGAGAGGAAAGCTACGGAGAGGCCTAGACGGGGTTCGAACCCAGGTCTGTGAGAACTCAGCAGACTTCAGCCACTTGACTGCACAGGGTTGGGTTGAAGTATGGAAGCCAGTGCCCCTGCCAGGTGCTGTGCAGGACACCAGCAGGAGCAGAGGGAGCGGGAGGGAGGTGGCGCCTGAGAGCTGTCTGTCCCTCTCCCTGTACCTCCAGACACGATCCAGCCAGGATCAGCCTTGGCACACCCACTGCTTCCTAGAGTACATACCCTCCTCCTTAAAGAGAACACACAACCAGGAAGCCTGGCTCCGTGGTGGTGCATGCCTGTAAACTCGGCACTCAGGGAGCTACGGCAGGAGGATTCTGAGTTTGGAACCAGCCTGGGCTTCATAGTGAGACTCTGTCAAAACACTCAAACCAAACCAGATATGCTTCTGGAGGTTTCAGATTCTTTCATACAAATAAAGTAAAAAAGAATTTTCTGTGGTTCTTCCTTCCACGCCACTGCAGTATACACACCTTCTCTTGTTAGGGAAGCAAAATACGCGCCCCAGGGCTGAGGGCAGCTGCTCAGATCCCAGCGGGCTTGGAACCAGGGTGAGTCAGGGTGAGGTGGCTTCAGGAAAGGCAAGAATCCCAGGCATCAGGAAGAACCAGGGTTAACAATTTTCTTTTCTTTTCTTTTCTTTTCTTTTCTTTTCTTTTCTTTTCTTTTCTTAGAAAGTCTAGGATACTGTCACAGATCTTATTTTTACTGAGTTGAGATTTTTCTGAGTCAAGGATGCTTTCACATTAATTTTCACTTTGTGAATTTTGTCTTCAAGTGTAATTGATCTTTTTGTAGTTTTTTTTTATTGGTTTCCATTTTTAAAAGTATGTATTTATTTTAATTTTATGTGCATGAGTGTTGGCCTGTGTGTGTGTGTGTGTGTGTGTGTGTGTGTGTACATGCAGTGCTCACAGAGGCCAGAAGAAGGCGTCATATCATAGAGATGATTGTGAGGGGTCAGATGGGTGCTGCCAACAGAACCCAGGTCCTCTGCAAGAGCAACAAGTACTCTGAACTGCTGAGCCACCTCTCCAGCCCTTATTTATTTATTTACTTATAAGATGCTCTCACTATATTCTGCTGGTTGGCCTAGAACTAGCCATGTAGATCAGGCTAGCCCGAAACTTGTGGTGATCCTCCTGCCTCTGCCTCCCTCCTGCACCACTGCTCCTGGCTTTAGCTGATCTTGATGGCTGAGGGACATCTTCTGATGTCCCTTGTGAATGCAGTTTCCCTCTTTCTGGCTGTCACTTGGATCCACATCTGTGCTTCAGATCGGTTCCCACCTCTCTCCATTCTCGTTCTCTCCACTGGGAATTGGACCTGATGCCGACACCAAGAGCAGACCCATGGCTGATGTTAGTTCAGCGTATGGGCATTCGTGTATATTTATCCTGAGTTCAGATGTATGGTGATACCCATTTTACAGATGAGGAAACTGAGTCTCACAAGATTGAAGGAACTTGCTCCCAGGGTACCCCTGGCTAGCTTATGGCCGGGTTGAGACCACCCTCTGAACATCATGGCTCGTCCAGGCAGGCAGGAGAGTGGTTCAGAGGGTGATGCAAATTCCCAGGGATTCGAATTCAGCATCTGCCTCACTGGATGTCACCACGAATGTCACCATGATCATAGAGAGAGCCAGATTCACAGACAATACTTAACAAGTCCCTTTCACCTGTCTTTGCAGGTCCTTAGAGAATGTCCCTAGCCTCAGATTTGAAGTCTGCTTGGCTGTGAGATTCTTGCCTAGACACTGGCCCCCAATCTTTGATGACCCTCCAGGGTCCACACAGACCTGAGTGACTTATGTTGCTCTGTACCCAGCACAGCCCACATGGCCACTGAAGCTTTTAGGAAGCACAATCTCTAAGTCCATTTCACAGATCGTAAAACCAAGGCTCTCACAAACCAAGACCACAGAGCCCATGAGTGAGAGATAGGAGCGGGGAGTCAGATTCAACCCTCAGGTCCCCAGCCTCTATCTCATTTCACCCCCACCACAAGCAGTGGACACCCCAGTGTCCACCTTCAAGGCGCTGGAGGTCGTTACCTGATGAGCTGCTGCTGCTGCTGGGAGTATCTTGGGTCCCCCGCTGTTTGCAGCAGTTGTTTCTGCTCAGGGTCCTGCGTCTCCAGCTATTGCTGCCCAGTACCAGACAAGTGCAGAGCCCAGCCACCGGCTCTTTGCTTCCTTGTCCGGCCTGCTGGCTGAATACACAGAGCAGGGCAAACACAGGCTGGGAGGAGTCCTCCCCTCCCCTGCTTGCCTGCCCCGTGGAAACGCGTCTCTTCCTGGATTTCGGGGCCTCTCCTCCCAGTAAAAAACAGAGTGCCTGAATTCTCTCACATTCATGCCTCCTGGGCACTCTGAGTGTCTCATGCAGTGTCCTTTACCCTGGGGGGCTGTGCAGGTGGACCTGGGATGCAACAACTCTCTGTGACAATTGTGCATTGCAGTCAAAGCCGGGAGAAGATGTTCTGGGAGGGTCTGCAGCTCTAAGTTGTCTTTTGCCTGAGTTGATTCCAGGGTGCCATCTCCACCATAACCTGACCACCTAGCTAGAAGATGATGCACCTCCCCCTCACCCCCGCCCCCAATGCCTAGTCCTGTAAAAGTTCTGAGCACCAAAAACCACTTAGACAGAGTGGTTTATTGCTATGACAAAAGCATGTGACATTGCTGGTCAGAAGTTCAGGACAGGAATTTGTTTGCTTGTTACAGACAGGGTCTTATGTCACCCAAGTTGGCCTTGATCTTACTATGCAGTTTAAGAACATCATTTGATCCTCCTGCCTCCGCCTCCTTAGTGCTGGGATTCCAGGTGTGCACATGCACCTCCACATCCAAGTTATGTGACTCAGGAGATGGAATTCAGGGCTTCGTGCATGCCAGGCAAGCTGCTCTACCAATGGAGGTACGTTCTTAAGCCAAGACAGTTACAGTGTGTAACAAGTTAAAGAGCCTCGTGAGGATGTATGTAATGTACATGAGAGCGAGCATGAAGTCAAGCCAATGAAGACACAAAAGGATGGGGAGGGATGAAACAGTATGTGCATGTTCTTTATAGACTTGCTGAGAAGCCTTCACATGAGCTTCCTGACAGCCAATGCAAGAGGAAAATGTGCTAAGGACACTCCTGGGAAAACATTCAAGAGAAATGCAAACCAGCAATTACTGCGGCTTCAGACAATAACGCACTCATCCAGGTCCTCATCATGACTATTTGCTGAGCATCAGGCTATATATGGCCTGGTGGGTGGGGCTTCCCCACCCTCCTGGTCTTATTGTTATTGGACACAGAGTCCTAACAATGTAAACGCTGGACTCACAGAACACAAGTCTTGCTGGCCAAGAATAGCCACAGCAGTTGAGAGCATGGAGTCAGAGTCAGAAAACAGCAGAAACGTCATACAGGACTGAAGTAAACTCTCAATTTCTAATTGGGGGAGCACTCAGCTCTGGACTATACCCCTAGGCATGCAAGAAACCCAACCTCAGTGAGGCCATCATGGTCCACTGTGCAATGCAAGCTTCCACCCTGGTGCTGCTGGCTCAGACCTCCTTCTTACAGACCAGCTGGGTGACTGATATGAGACGTGAGATCCCCATGTTCATTTTGAATCTGACTTGATATTCCTGATCCATTGGAAAGGGCAGATGGTGGACAAGACGCCAAGAGCTGCCTGGCTCTATTCATCCTCTAGTTTTCCTTCTCAGCTACCTACTGCCCTTCTCTTTGGACCTCACTTATGCTCACACTGGAGTAGGAGTTTGGCTGAGGACACTCACGAGGCAAGGCTCTCGGGAAGCACCAGCAGGTTGTACAATCCCAGGGCTTCAGCCAGCAGCTGTACCAAGGGGCTTCACTGGTGTGACCAGCCGCCCGTCACTATGATAAAATGTCTGAGGGGGTTTGTTACAGAGAGAAAAGGTTCAGTTTGGATCATGACTTGGTTCCAGTCCATGATCAAATAGCTCCAATGCTTTGAGTAACATGTCACAGCGGGAAGGAGTGGCCCAGCAAGTTGGCTCACCTCCTGGGGGCAGGAAGTGAAGAGAGGAAGAGACAGGGGACCCCATAATCCCCCTTGCAGATGGGTTACCAGAGATTGAAGGACCAGTAAAATGCCCCCCCCCAGTAAGGCCCCACCTATTCAAGACCACAGCACCTCCAATAGCACCAGACTGGGGAACAAGCTTGTACCTTGTGACTTTGTAGGGGACCCTTATCTAAACCACAGCAGCTGGCTCTGGAGTTGGCAGTGTAAAGAGAAAACAATGCAGACTTCTAGAAGCAAGGAGAAGCCCTGTGGAAGGAGTGGAGACAGGATTTCCCCTTCCGTCTATATCCTCTCACTCCACTGTTCATGAATTACATTGGTTGTTCAAGTCATTGCAAGTTAAAGCAGAAGTAGAAACCTAAGCCACTAGTGTGGATCCTACCTTCTCCTTTACACCGTGCAGAGCTGGCTTGAAGTGCAAGGAACTCCGGTGTGGAACTCTGGGAACCTCATAACTGCCCTCTCAGCAGCGTGTGTGTGTGTGTGTGTGTGTGTCCTTGTGCATGTGTTTGTGTATATGCAGGTACACATGCACGTGTGTGTGCATGTATGTGTGTATCCTTGTGCATGAGTGTTTGTTTGTATGCAGGTACACACGTACAGAGGTCAACCTTGGCTCCTGTTTCTCAAAAGCTGTTCACTTCTCCTTTTGAGAGAGTCTCTCACTAACCTGGAGTTCCCTGACTAGTCTGACCAGATGACTCAAGAGCCCCAGGGGTCCCCTGTGTCCTCTTCCGCAGCGCTGGGGCTCCAAGTGCGTAGCACCATGCCTGGATTTTTCACATGGACTCTGGGGAATTCGCTTTACCAATTGAATTATCTCTCCAGCCCATATTTGTGGTTCTTAGAACGTGTGCCCCCACCCCCTTCTGTGTTTGGCATCATACTGACTTGCACAGCAAGCAGGCTAACACTCAGATTATGCACACTCGGGTTGTAGATGCCCTTTTACTGCCAGGCTTGCTCAGCACCCCGTGTGGATGGTGGCACCCTGAGTGGTAGGTGTGAAAGGGTGGTAAGAGCAGCCGCTGTGCATACACCTCGTCTACACCCCTTATACACCATCACCTTTACTTACACAACCTCAGCTCACAGATTACACTATTAAGAATATCGAGGGGGTGTCTGATGAGATAGCTCAGTGGTTAAGAGCATGTGGGACTCTTACAAAGGATCCAAGTTCAGTTTCCATCACCCATGTTAGGAGGCTCAATATTACCCATAATTCCAGCTCCAAGGGATCTGACCCCCTCTTCATCCTTAGGTGCACATACTTACACAGACAGAAACAAATATATACATAATTAAAAATAAAATAAATGGTTTAAAAGTAAGAAGAATTTCAAGGGGCTAGAAAGGTGGTTCAGCCGTGCAAGGGTGAGGCTGTAAAAGCCAGGTGGGTATGGTGACTTACCTGCAATCCGAGTGTGTAGGAGGCAGAGGCAAGGAGTCCCCAGAGCAAGCTGGGAGTCAGACCAGCCTGAACAGTGAGCTCTGGGTTCAAATGAGAGACCATGCCTCAATGTATAAAGTGGAGAGTGACCAAGGAAGACGCCCCGTGTCAGCCTTCGACCCTGTCTCAAGGGTCACTGCTGCTGTGATGAAACACCATGACCGAAGAAAGATGGGGAGGAAAGGATTTATTTGGCTTACACTTCCACACCATAGTCCATCACTGAGGGAAGTCAGGACAGGAACGCAAACAGGGAAGGAACCTGGAGGCAGGAGCTGACGCAGAGGCCATGGAGGGTGCTGCTTACTGGTTTGCACCCCATGGCTTGCTCAGCCTGCTTTCTTATAGAACCCAGGACCACCAGCCCAGGGACCACCACAATGGACTGGGCCCTCCCCATCAATCATGAATTAAGAAAATGCCCTGCAGGCTTATCTACCACCTAACTTTATGGAGGCACTTTCTCAGCTGAGGCTCCCTCCTCTCAGATAACTCTAGCTTGTGACAAATTGACATAAAACTAGCCAGCACAGACTTCCACATGCACGCACACACACATGTGTACACTCACCTATGTATGCATATCTACCTACATGTGAATACTCAAATATACATGCTTACACACTACCTACACATACATATGGGAAAAAAAAAGGGATTTCCAGATGGTGATCACAGGACCTGAAGCAGAGCAGAACGCCCTGGGTGGAGACAGCAGTGAGCCTCCAGCGCCAAGACTTCCTGGTGAAGACTCTGCCTCCCAGCGGGGACAAGCCGGACACTGAGCAGAGCCACTCTGCATACAGACTGGAGGTGCTCACAACACACCCCTGACATGATTCACCTCCTAATCTTCTCTCCCTAGGATCTCCACCCCTCTTCAAATATTGACTGACCCACACAGTTGTCAGCTCCTGTCTCCGGAATCTGGATGGAGCTGGTTGCAGAAGGCTCACTGGAAATCCAGCGTATCCTGACAGCATTCTCCAAGCCAGTCCATAACAACCCTGCATACATGCTGTCCTCTTCCATACAGACCTTTGCCTATGCTCACTGAGCCAATGCCAGCCCCCTCCCTCTCTTTCTGTGTGTGTGTTTGTGGAGGCCAGAGGACAACCTTGATGCAGCTCCTCAGGTGTTACTCATCATTTTTTTTGTTGTGTTTTGTTGTTGTTTGCTTTTGAGACAGGGTCTTTGATTAGCCTGAGCTTATCAAGTAGGCTAGGCTGCCAGCAAGCCCCAGGCACCCACTAGTCAGAACCTCCCCAGTGCTGGTTTCAAAAGTGTGGGCTGTACTATCCCCCAGTTTTTTCCCCATGGTTCCCTGGGATCCAACTCAGGTCCTTGTCCTTGCAAAGCAAGCATTTTACTGACTGAGCATCTCTCCAGCCCCTCTGCTGTGCTTTGAGGATCTGAGTTGGAGTGGGCATGAGTCATTGCAGTGGGGTCATGTGTACTGGACCTGCTGATGGCAGCCAACCCCCTGCCTGGGTGAGCTGGCCAGTCTGCTCCAGCTGAGACAGTACACCGGATGTCACCTTTGTCTTTTTGTCCCATTTGTCACCAGCATTTTTCTGATCAGCTCCTCTGTTGCATCTGAGGTTCCCTTTGCCATGATCACGTGATATATCTGGGAAGCTGGGAATCCTAGCTCAGAGACGACTGGATGATGTCTTTAGTTCAATCTGTGGTCTGACACCGGCTTCAGGGCGCTCACAGTCAGATCCGGAGCTCACTCTCATGTGGAAACTTGGGGTCTAGGGTTCCTGCAGGTGACGAAAATTCCAGCTCTACTAGGTGAGCAGCTATGTGACCGTGGGAGGACACTGCTCTCTCCATGCTTTGGTTTGCACATGTATGAAGTGAGGACAGTGGTAGCCGCCCACTGCAGAGTTCCAGCAGGGGATAATTCACAGAAAATGCTTAACAGAGTGAAACGATCAAAGCTGTGAAGGGATAGTATTGAGGTTTCTTTCACAGGTACCATCTGTTTCTAGAAGTGGTATTTTTTTTTTAGCAGCTAAAGGTCCAGCACATATGTAAAAGCACAATATGTGCATATCTGAATAAACAAAGCCCCACAAATAGTAAAGGGAAAAAACGATAGAAAATTCACCTTCTTAAAACCATTCGTAGACTGCACTGAACTCTGGTCACTCTGCAGGGAGATGTGGCCACGGGGAGAGAGCACAGGCCTCGTGAGAACCGCGCTGATCTCTGGGGAGAGCAACAGAACAGTGAAGGTGGGAAGAACTTTGGAGAATACGGGGAAAACCAGCCTGTATAAACACTGCCATGTGGAAGACAAAGAAAGCTGTTCTTCATGCTGCTCTCGGGACAGAGTCATGCCACCCAGGCTCGGCACTGAAATCACTGCCTTCCTGCTTCAGCCTCCTGGGATTAAAGGTAGGAGCCGCCACATTCAATCAGAAGACTGTTTTGATTTAGATACATCTGTCAACACTTTAAATGGAGTTAGAAATACATTCCTCTAATAATTTCCCTCATCCTGGGCGATTTTTGGATGTGGCTGGAGAGGTGACTCAGTGGGTAAGGGCACTTGCTGTGCAAGCATGAGGACCTGGGTTCAAATCCCCAGCTCCCATGTAAGAGGCCAGGCATGACGTAGCACACATGCAAGCCCAGCACTGCAGGAGGCAGACGAGAGCGTGGTTGGGGCTTTCTGGCTGTCAGCCTCGCTCCAGTTTTGATGAGAGATCCTGTCTCAGGGGAACTAGGCAGAGGGTGATAGAGCAGGATTCCTGACATCATCTTCCGGCTTCCATATGTGCACACACCAGTCTGAACCACGTACATGCATATACTACACACGCACCACACACACATAGGCATACATCTGCATACATACACGCGCAAAAATAAAAAGGAACCCCCAAAAGATTCTAATCAAAATTAAATCAAATTTTGTTATATTTGGATTTTTTTTACATTTTTATAGCATCAGGTGTTTTTAAGAGCCATTTATAAGTTTCCATTTTTCCATAAATTGTTTTTTCTTTTTAAAAAGGTTTATTTTATTTTTGGAATTCTCAAAGAATCAATACAAATATTATACTAAAAAAAGAAATACCTCCATCCAGGAAACAATGACTATTAGAATGAACGAGTAGGGAAAAAATGAAAGTAAAATAATATTTTATTTCTATGTGTGTGTGAGTGCCTGTGTGTGTACATGCCATGTGTGTGAAAGTGCTCACGGTGACTAGGTGAGGGCATGGGATCCCTGGAGCTGGACTTAATGGCCTTGGTGAGCCGCCTGGCAGGGGTGCTGGGCACTGAACTGTGGTCCTCTGACAGCAGGACACACTCTCAACTGCAGGCTGTTTAACCGGCCCCTTGTTTTCTCTTCTAAAATAAAACAGAATAAATAGACACGCTCACTCTTCAGGTTTGGAGCAGTGCTCACAGTTATCTGAGAACAATTGTTAGAGTGGGTCTGTCTCTCAGCTGCACACTTGTGGAACCATGTGTGTTTTTCATTTTAACCGAAGTGGCAGAGGCTGAGGCTGGAGGAGAATCCTGTGTCTTCCAGCAGGGCAGACTCCCAAGAACTTTCAAAAAACTGAAATCATACTGTTGTTTTTCGCCTTTTTAAAATTTTGATGCAAAACAAGTAATTTTGCTGGAAGATTATTGGAAAAAAGTTGTATTTTATACTAATGTTTTCATTAGCATCAAATGGGCTTATTATACTTTTAAATGAACTTATGAATATTTAAAACTTGTTAGTTCTGATTTCCAACATGACAAACATCACTAGATCTCATCCGAATGAAACAAAAAGTCCTGGGGCTGGAGAGATGGCTCAACCGTTAAGAGCATTGGCTGCTCTTCCAGAGGTCCTGAGTTCAATTCCCACCTGGTGGCTCACAACCATCTATTATAGGAGGACCTAATACCCTCCTTAGGCATGCAGGTATACATGCAGAACACTCATACATAAAATATAATTAATAAAATAGAAAATAGAAACAAAAAGTCCTTTCTGTCCTCGATTGTTTCTGACAGTGTCAGGGAATGAATTGGAGCTATTCCCACAGGTCATGTTCTGAACTCAGTCTCCAGCAGTGATACTTTGGAGGTGGAGGCATAGAATGTTTGGAAAGTAAGGTCCCGCTGAAGGAGGTGAGTCACTAGGGGGTTGGCCCTTGAAGGTAATCGCCACTCCTGGTTTGGTCAGGTGTCCTCAGATTCCTGTGTGCCATCATGATGTGAGAAGCTCAGCAAACACTCGTCCCTCCGCTAACCTCACTCAAGTCTTCCCCGGCGGGATGCGTTAATACTTCCAAAACACCAAGTCTCAAACCTCCTACATCTCCTACATCGTCTCTGTTGGGTTTTCTGTCTCAATGAGGAAGGCGACCAATGCAACTCCAGAGAACAAAATTTTTAAATTGATTTCCCCCCCATGATTCTAGAAGAAATAAATTTTCATTATAAAGCATACAGGGAGCAATGGCCCAGGGTGTAGCTCAGTGGCAGAGAGAATCTGGTAAGCCCTGGGTTCAAACCCCATCATGACTCAGAAAAACAAATGGGAAGAGAATTATGCAAAGACATATGCAAAAACCAAAACCAAAAACAACAACAACAAAACCTGACTCTGTCTTGAGAAGATTCTCTTTGGTAATTGTCCCATTCCATATCAGTGTTATACTAAGTCCTTCTTCTGAAACACTGCTCTGGGTTTGTTTTGAGACAAGGTCTTCTTAGCCACAGTCACTCCGTTTTTGTAAAGATCCCTTTTGGGTTAAACAATGACAATCGCTGAAACCAAAGTAACTCAGCCGCTGGAACTAAAGTCGTTTGTTCTTTTGGAATCTTCCCTCCCTGCGCTATGGACGCCCCAGAAATGGCTGGCCAGGAAAGATGGTTGTTAACCACTCAGTGTCCTTTAACAGGCGTGTTGGTTACCCCTGGCAATGAGCAGCTGCGGCCACAGAAGGAAACTTCTCGATCTCCCTCGGCACCCCTTGTCTCCCCATAACTCTCCCAGCTGTAAGCAGGCGGCAGGCTCTGGTTCTCACGGCAGGGAGCCCCTATGAAGGTTTCCTCCCAAATGAAATGCTTGTCATGTCTGTCTTTCTTTTTTCAACCTTCTATTTGGTGGGTGGCCCCTATGGGGAGTCGGGGAGTATGTGCTCAAATAGAGATCCTCTCTCCTAGGGGAGTTCCCGCCCTCCCCCTCCTTTCTTGCTGCCTGATCCCTTATAACCCTGTTCCTTGAGCAACTCAGACAAGGACTAACTATTTCCATTGCTCTTATTGTGCCCACCACTGTCTGAGTTAACTTTATGTGACTTTTGAGATCTTCTCCCTGCTTTGGAAACTACCTAGACACCAGGGAGGGAATTTCCCTTGTGAGAGCTCGTGGAAATGACCCTCTTCCTCTCAGTGGGATCCTACTAAATGGAGCTGCTGGTTTCAGGGAGCCCTTCCCTTTGACCTGATTTCTGTTGAATCCTCCTCCTCCTCACTCTGCTGAGCAGCCATGGGCCACCAATCTTCTAAAAGGGGCTCTGTCAAGCCACAACTTCTCATGTTCTACTACTGTACGGGGCATGCCCCAAGTACCCCCTCAATAATCTCAGAGGGTGGTCCATCTAACTTGCAAATTCATTAAGTCTCTAAGGACTTTCTCCAATGCAATGGAAGCTGGGCAGGGGTTCCATGCTTTCAAAGCCTCCCCCTCCTCTCTGTGTGTGTGTCTGTCTGTCTCTGTCTGTCTCTCTCTCCACCCCCATCACCCTTCTTTCTGTTCTCCCTGCACCATCTTCCAGGTTCCTGGTCTTCACTCTCAAATCTGACCCTCCTCCTAACTTGTCACGTTCTTTTTCTCTCGCTATAAAACTGCCCCCTTCTCTGTCAATTTTGTGCCACTTTCCAAATCCTGTGGCTAAAATTCTACTCCAGAAAAATTTCTTTCTTTTTGCTGGCTTGTTAACAACTGCTGCCTCAGGCTATTTCCTTCCTAACCAAATCCCTG
>CABHPQ010119176.1:19460-48807 GCA_902168405.1 Peromyscus aztecus | reverse complement strand
TAAGCAGGGTTAAGACGTTTCTAGGGAGTGTTTTAAGAAATAGTTGCAGCAGGCCATCCAAAAGACCAATATAGTAAATAATATGTGATTCCTGGCTTATTGCTTATTATGTGACATGAAAGGTTGAAAAACAAGAGAATTGAAACATAAACACTAATCAACAGAGCATAAATGAAATTCATTTTTCTGATGGTTTTCTGACCAACACCCTAATTGTTACTCTATGGTAGCCAGAAAAGTTAACTACAAGTAGATATTAGATTATATACCATACGGAACAAACGTGTAACTTCTTGGTTCTGAGAATTGTCTAATAGATTCCAACATAAAGGTTAAATATGTTAAATACAATCTTCCCACTTCTATGGAAAAGAATGTAAGAACATGAACTTGTCAACAGTCCATGACACTCAACTCAGTGAAATATTCATTAACTATCCTGAGGATCAGGTGCCATGTTATTATAAACTACAGTTGTAGGAGAAAGTTATATTATAAACCTGTGAGGATGAACAGAAACTGTTTATTTATTAACTTGTTTATGTACAGTTACCTTTCAGCAGCTGGTCTAATAATATGCTTTATCCATAAAGGTGATTGAAAGGTTCTATAAAATAATAGCAAGAATAAAGGGCTGTGACTTACTCACATGCTTCTATTTTTTTTGGCATCTTTGTTAAAGGGTCATCCTACTTGTAAGCAGATGTGAATGTTTAGTTCCCCACAGGGACATTCCAACTGACAGGCATGGGCAATGAACCAGGCTTTGGGTGGATTTACATTTAATAGCATACTATGTGTTTATACGGAGCCATGTCCTCTCCAATGAAATCTGAATCACAGTGCCAGTAGGAAGCTAACATCTTGCTTCTGACTTTGTTCACCAACTTTCTAATTGATTTCTACTTTTACTGTTTCTATGTACTTTAGGGTCTTCTTTTATCTCTTTCAGAAGCTAACCACAAGTACTTCTTTATTATTCCCCATATGAATTTTTTTTCTGTATTTCAGATTACTGGGGACTTTATCTTACTGTCATATTCTGACTAATATAAACACAGAGGTTTTTTATTTCAAGTATTTTAAAATTTTAATTTGATAGAATATGCAATTTATGAACATAAAATCACATTCTTGGCCGGGCGTTGGTGGTGCACGCCTTTAATCCCAGCACTCGGGTGGCAGAAGCAGGCGGATCTCTGTGAGTTCGAGGCCAGCCTGGGCTACCAAGTGAGCTCCAGGAAAGGCGCAAAGCTACACAGAGAAACCCTGTCTCGAAAAACCAAAAAAAAAAAAAAAAAAATCAGATTCTTGACATCATGAAATTTATTTCTAGGAGAAATATGTCAAAAATTTATTTGATGAAATTAACAATTAAAATACTAAACATACAATTGTAGAGAAATTATGTAAATTTATTTCATTTCTAGATTGTTTTGAAAAAAAACATACGTTGTAAAACCCAAGATTGTATTCACATCTTACAAGAACTCCATTTATATTTATAAGACTGTCACACTAATTCACAATTAAAATTGAACTTAAGATTTTCTTACTAATTAGTTTCTGCCAAGAGTTGCCTATTATGAATCGGATTATTGAGAGAATGTTGTTTTTAAGTTATTTGTGGCTACCATCTGAGCTCACATTGGTAAGTTGTGGGAATGTCTTGAATACTGTTATGGCATAAATTTTGGAGACTAAATGTTTTGGACTAAAGGTGGAAAATATATATCCCTCTCTGTTAAGTCCCATCATTGCTGGTATTGGCTATATCCAAATAAACGGACTTATTTTGAGTTTGGTACTGGGAAGTGTGGTGTCATTATAACCTATATCTAAAGCAAATAGATAAGACATCAGGATTAAGAGGTAAGTAAAGGGTGTATTTTTGAGGCCAATTCTAGAAGAATTTCAGGAATTTGAAGAGATTTCTGGTAAACCCATGTGTGTACAAGATACTCTGGCAAGGCTTGGGTTGAAAGCAAAGAGCAGTTCATTGGAAACAGTAGGAAAGTTAAGTTTTGCTCAACCTTGGTACAGGGAGGACGGGGCTGGACCTGCCTCAACTGAATCTACCAGGCTGGGCTGACTCCCCAGGGGAGACCTTGCCTTGGAGGCAACCCACCACTCATTATTATGTACCACAGAACAGTCATGTTTAGACACAGCAAGAAGGTAGATATCTGAAAGCCAGAAAAAAAAATACCTGGCCAGATTAGAGAATTTCAGCCTCTCAGATTCTGAAAATGTACATTTGTGGTGTTGAAGTGTTGTGGTATTCTGTTTTGCCAGTCAAAACAATTTCAAGTTTTTATAATGTACATTTTCATACACATTTTAACAGAGACTTTTCCGTTCTCTTGAGAAACTAGAGTTGGGTTCACATTTTACATAGAAAACCAAAGCACTTATAAACACAAAAGCTACTCATGAGGTAGTATAGACTTCATGTTCTTCCCCCATCAAGAAGAGAAAGGCAGAGAGTTGATTTAGAATTTATTATGTATCAGTGACAAGTTCATGGGAAACAAGTTTTGAATAAACCCTATTCTCAAACAACATGCCAGTTACTTCCCACAAGCTAAAAAGTGGCTTTTCTTGCTATTTTGTGCTTTATTTATCAATAGTGCTGTGAATGAAAGGAATTTAAAATTTGTAGAGGAAGTAGTTCTGCTTCTGTAAACCATGTGAGTCATGACACCATACGTTTTAAATTTTAGCAACACAATGGAAAAAAAAAACACCAAAAATTGGTCATAAGGCTTTTTTTAAACAGGTCCCAAATCATATATTAATAATCATTATGGTATATGTATTTATGTTTAAACTTTAAGTGTACAATATTTGTATCTCCCTTGACTAAATAATACATATTTTTCTTTTAGATGGTATGGAAATCCTTAAAAGCTCACTGGATCCACTCAGTGCTGCCAGTGTGTGCATGGATGCAGGGCCTTCTGAAAGCACCAACTGTGCTCTTTGTGTTCATCCTCCTGTGATGTGTAAATTGCATCATGAAACACAAAGCAACTCTATTATATGGGTCTTTTTAACATCTTAACTATACACATAAGTTGTTGAATTACAGAAATGAAATTGAGCACTCATTCCAAATGTCACGTTATATTTTTTATGAGAACAGCTAAATATGTCTAGCATATTTCCATAATGCCTAAAAATGTTAGCTGCATGTACTCTCTTTACACAAGGATTCTAGCCTGTCTCGGATGTTCCTGTGACTCTGTTTTATAGGATCCAAAGTGGGTTGTCCTTATGCACAGTCGTTAAGGGATGGTCCTTTTCTGATAGCAAGGGAACCTGTGTGGGACTGACCTAGGCCCTTTACATTGTGTGATAGTTGCACAGCTTGGTCTGTTTGTGTGACTCCTAGCATTGGAATCGGGGCCTGTCCCTAACTCTTGAGCTGGCTTTTGGAAACCTATTCCTCATATTGGGTTGCCTCACCCAGCCTTAATACTAGTCCTACCTCAATTTGATAGGTCATGCTTTGTTGACACCCATGGGAGGCCTTCCCTTTTCTGAACAGAAACAGAGGAGGAGTGGATGGTACAGTAGAGGGAAGGTGGAGGGAGGGAACAGGAGGACAGGGGGAGGGGAAACTGTAGTGGGGATGAAAAATAACTGAAAAATTTAAATAATAAAAAATGAAAAAAGAGGAAGGGCTTTTGGTTTTTCTTACGTCTTGTAGCTTTTTATCCCCTACCCCCTGCCCCATCCATCATGATTGCTTGGGTACTTCTAAGCAACACCACTGTGGTTCAGTTTCTTATCTTTCTCTTTTCCTTGTCCAAATATATTCTCATCTTAAGAGCTAAAAAAAAAAAAATCAATATCAGACAATACAAAGGACTAGTAAAAGCTCATGTTCTTAGCGTTGACAGAAATATTTACATTTGAAAGCTTCCCAGCCCAAAGTCATACAATGAACTCATAAGGGAAACACTCATCAAGGTTTGGACAGACATTCTATTTTTAAACAGGCAAAAAACAGTTCCTCAGGCAGTCCAGAAAGGACAGAATTCATTGCAGCAGCCCATCCACTTTTCCTCTGAAATTAAAGCCCATCTGAGTTACACCTCTGGATGCTTCAGTGTCCTAATGGAAGATCAGCTACACTGAAAGTATCCAGTGCAGCAGATCCCCAAACTGATGTGAAACTAAACTGCAGGAATAGTGACCACATTTCCTTACACTGGAATCTTTTCACTGGTTTTCTTCATATTGTGCTCACAAAGGAATCCAATTTTGGAACCATTTCACAACAGCCTCTAAACTATAATGCACATCTCCCTGGTTTCCATAACATAACACAGGATGAAGATAAAAATGAGTCAGGTAGCAAATCGCAAACACACGAGGCAAGCAGAGCACTTAGAGTTTTCAGTATCCTTTAACTATCAGGTTTAAAGACAGGTCAAGACTAAAGCACAGATGAGCAAATCGCATGGTACTACATGCAATTTCAAGTAGACACTGGTAAACTAAGCCAGTATTTATTGCCTAAATTCATAGAATGATTAAATTCAAAGACTGAGTGCAATATACTACAAGGATAAGTGGAGGTCATCATTGAAAATTTTATCTTTATATCTGTGGAAGTAATTTTATATGTAATACGTGATTAAATCATTTCTTAAAACTTATCTTGGTTTAGAGGCAGAGAAATATTACCATTCTTATTTTTTCTGTTGTTAATTTACTACTAATTATGGGGTTGTTTCCCTATGGCTAATTAACTCCTCCAACCAATTTCCACTAATAAGAATAGATGGGCTCTTTCATTGCATTTCAGGGAAAACTAGTGGTGTAAAAGTAACCCCAAAGAATCATTATATCTTGGCTACAGCTGACTGACATTGTTTACTGAGATAAATAATTCTGAACATCAGGCAAGATCTTGTCTATACAATTTGTGTGAACTTTTATTTGATGGCAACAATATAAAATTAAACTGAATCACT
This sequence comes from Peromyscus aztecus, assembly GCA_902168405.1. Classification (NCBI taxonomy): domain Eukaryota; kingdom Metazoa; phylum Chordata; class Mammalia; order Rodentia; family Cricetidae; genus Peromyscus; species Peromyscus aztecus. The sequence continues at coordinate 43,822 of CABHPQ010119176.1, read as the reverse complement.
ATATATATGTAATATATATATATATATATTCAGTGCTTCAGATTATATATATTCTATTTTAGAATATATCTGATCCTTTAAATAACAGAAATAAAGGTAGTAAATGTAGGCACTCCCAACTGTATCTGTGGCACTCTCAGCTGTCCAAGAGCAGTATGACACAGAGCAGCCTTCACGATGTCAAGCCTTAGCAGAGGCTTATTGATGACGCATTAACGAGGCTGTTATCCCTTTTGACTTGCAATTTTCTGAAATCACATACTGAATACCTCACATCCCAATCACTCACAGCAGTACTGCAACAGGAAGATTACAGGAATACTGCTGTATGCTGTCTACACAGTAATTAAGCCTCTCTTAAAAATGAGTAGTGCATTTTTAATAGTTCCTCTGGAGGTTTCATGAACAACATATGTTCCTTTTCACAGGAGCTCATCTTTCATCAACACCTAAATTCGCAGGAAGGCTCCACGGCTTTTTCAGTTGGAGGCCTGCACATTACATCATCCATCATCCTGGCGCAGCAGTGATGGCAGAGCAGAGGCATTAACCTGCCACATAGTGATTCACTGGTTTTGAAAGGATCTTCAGTTTGGGTACCAGATCAGAGCTATAAAATGTATGGGATGTGTGTGTGTGTGAACACACAAATATGTGTGAATGGGGCTTTCAAATTCACATTGACAAAACAAAGCCTCAGAGTTTAAGGGAAAACAGCTTGAATCAGACACAATATTTAATCAATGTGGATCTCAACTAGTGAAATTCTTTCCTTCCATTCTATTCTTTCTATTCTATTCTATTTTTGCTTAGCACATTTCTATATAGCTGTAATTCATGTGTTAACTTTGAGGCCCATAAAAAATTAAAAAACATAGTCTCAGAGCAGGGGAAATAATTGACACAATGTTTGCTGTGCAAGTATGAGGACCTGAGTTCAATTCCCAGAAACCATGTGAAAAACTGGACATTGTGTTGTGTAAGGCATGGTGGGTTGTTGTCATCACTGAGATGGCAAAACTGGCTGGGTCCTTAGAACTGCCCAGCCAGCCCACTATGCCTCCATGAGTCCCAGGTGCCTGATTTATTAAAGTTTTCTACACATCAATTTCCTATTTAAACCAATAACAATAGTAGGACTCATATCTTGTGGCTATTGGAAGGACTGAGTATTCCCTCTTCTTTGAACATAAGATCTATATAACCTCCTGTGTTCAAGATCACCAAACGGAAGCACATGCAACTTCTTCATATTATTTCCAGTAATAGTAATAGTCAATTTGTTTCTACTTTTGTTATTAGAACTCAGTCTTTTGGCTATGAGGAGGCATATTGAACTTAAGATGATCATCCCCAAAGAATATGTTATGCTTTAAATTGAAGTATCTTTGATTATGGCCTTATTTGGAAATTAATCACTTCATATGGCCTTAAATAAAATAAAAATCATACTGGATTGAATGACCAATGACCATTAATTCAAATTTTTAGTGTCTTCACAGGAAAGAAAAGAGGGCTGGCAAGATGGCTCAACAGGAAATCCACCTGCCATGAAACCCAGTAATTTGAGTTCATCCTCAGGATCCACTTGACAGAGGGAGAAAACAGAGTCCCACAAGTTGTCCTCTGAACACCACATATTCACTGTGGCAGACATGCTCCTCCCATCCCACTAAATACATAAATAAAATATTTTCAAAATATCTCCTAGCAAATAAAAGCCCAATAATTGTTCAGGAATGTTACTTTGCCATAGCCCTGCTCCAGTGGTATGTTATCTACAAAGGTAGAGAGAAACTATCCTGCACAATGTCATCACTCATTCCTTTGAGCATCTTTTTTTTAAATTTTATAATTTAATTTAATTTTACATATCAGCCACGGATTCCCTTGTTCTTCCCCCTCCCACCTGCCGCCCCCTCCCCCCATTCCCATCTCCTCCAGGGCAAAGACTCCCCTGAGGATTGAGTTCAACCTGGTAGATTCAGTCCAGGCAGGTCCAGTCCCCTCCTCCCAGGATGAGCAAAGTGTCCCTGGATAAGCTCCAGGTTTCAAACAGCCAACTCATGCATGTACTGAGGACAGGTCCTGGTCCCACTGCCTGGATGCCTCCCAAACAGATCAAGCTAATCAACTGTCTCACTTATCCAGAGGGCCTGATCCAGTTGGGGGCCCCTCAGCCATTGGTTCATAGTTCATGTGTTTCCATTCGTTTGGCTATTTGTCCCTGTGCTTTATCCAACCTTGGTCTCAACAATTCTCGCTCATACAAACCCTCCTCTTTCTCACCAATTGGACTCCTGGAGCTCCACCTGGGGCCTGGCCGTGGATCTCTGCATCCGGTTCCCTCAGTCATTGGATGGGGTTTCTAGCACGACAATTAGGGTGTTTGGCCATCCTATCACCAGAGTAGGTCAGTTTGGGCTGTCTCTCGACCATTGCCAGCAGTCTATTGTGGGGGTATCTTTGTGGATTTCTGTGGGCCTCTCTAGCACTTTGCTTCTTCCTATTCTCATATGGTCTTCATTTATCATGGTCTTTTATTCCTTGTTCTCCCTCCAGGTCCTTTGACCATCTTAGTCCAAGGAATTTGACCTTGCTTTAGAATTTTCCTCTCAAGCCCTGGTGGTATTACTGATGAGGGAAGGAGAAGAGTCACCCAATTTCAACCTGCATTTGGAGCACACAGCTTAAGAAGGCCCAGAGATAAACTGTCTAGTGAAAACATGTCTAACATGTTTCTGATGTAAATGTCTTAATTTTCTAGTAATAATAGATGTATAGGCTGAATGGATGAAGATCCTAACATCAGACTGCCTACAAAACAAGTCACCTGACCAGTAAAGACAATGAAAGAACGAACAATGGTATTCCAAACAAATGGAATCTGAAAATCTACAGGAACAACATTTAGAGACAGAGAGAACTAGACAAAAAATAAGATTATTTCATAATTATTGCTTCATTGCATTGAAAAATATGATTTATAAATTAGTGTGTGCCTAATAACAGAATACCCACCTTTATAAGGCAAGCACTTTGTACATAAATAAGGAAACAGGTGCAAGTGTGATAGTAGTGGGAGATTTAAGTGCCCCTCTCCCATCACAAAATTGCTCATGTTAAAAACAGCAATTAAAGATAACAAGAAAAATGAATGGAACTGGGGAATATCATGTTAATAAAAAAGAAGTCTCACGGAATAATACAAATTTACATTTCTTTATGATACACGGAAAGTAAAGGATAAAATTACCAATGGAAACACCAACTGGCCACAAAATAAACAAAAATAAAACTAGGTGACTCTAGAAGTGAGTTATTGGAGATGTGGGAGAATGCTTATCAGGGGAAGACAGGAAGAAGAAGAGTAGGGTGATAAGATCAATAAACAGATGCTGAGGTCCGGCTATGACCTGTTCTAAGTCATTTCGTATTATACAATGCAGTAGTTTATTTGGCTGTGTCTCAGTCTTACAGACTCCATTCAAAAAGCAGCTTCTGAGTCCATCTGGAGAGAGAAGCATGACTGTAGATTCTGGATGAACCAGAAAATGCACCATGTGTTGTTCATCACTTGATCAGCATAAACTAATAAATAACTTATTCCTAGGAGTAGAAATACAGCTGACTTATAAATTTATTGGTGTGAATCAAACGTGTGGAAAGACGTTGGTATGCTAAAACCATATTAGGTAAACAAGGCACCAGAACTTATCAAGGGTGCAGACAAAAGAAAGGATGTAAATTCCTGACTGTGACATCATGAAGTAATAGATACTTAACACTGTGATGTCCCCAAGTCAAGCCATCATGTGATACTTTATATATGTGTCAAGGAGTAACAAGCAGAGGACTTATTATCTTTAGAGCTTGAACTTGACTAAGTTTCCAGCTGTTAACACAGTTTTCTTAACTGCATTCCCATCCACTTGTTCACTCACATAGGCTTTGCCTGCTGTTTCCAGCTCCCAACTTACTAAGCTTCATCTCACTGCTGAACACTGCATCATCGCACTGAAACCCTGACTCTAGCAGCTCCAGCCACAGCTTCCTCCACACACTGGTCTGGGTCATCATCCTATCAATATAGTCTCTGCTGCATCCTCTGTAACTTGATGTTCACTTGGCAGACTATATATATATATATATATATATATATATATATATGCACATAGACATATTTACTGAGTGTAATGTGGTGTATGGTATGAAAGTAAATGGCAATAATAATTAAATTTGGAATAAAGGGACCTTAGCCAGGTTATCAAGGTATCAGGATCACATGACAAACTGCTGTCATTGAAATAGCTGAAACTTGTGGATTTATTGTCATTCAATAAATACTGACATTGGGAATGAAACGGATGTGTTTGTCTATCTTTCTGGCCTAGTTTACTTGCAACAATAAGCCAGGAGCTATGAAGATGACTCCTTTGATAAAATGCTTGGTGTGCCTATCATCCTAGGTCTTTGAAACAGAGGAGGATCCCAGAATTTGTCTGCAAGTCAGTGAGGCCAACCAGCAAGCTCATGTTTCAGTGAAGGACACTGTTTCAAAAAGCAAGGTGTGAAGAGGAAGTTACAAACATGACAGTTCAGTCATCTGCTTGATATCCAAAGAACAGCTGAACAATCTGAGAAGTAGAGTCCGGAGGGCTGATGATGAGGCTAGATGGAAGGCTGCAAACAGCCAGGGAAGTGAAATTGCAGGCTATGTTTCCTGGATGAGTCCCAGAGAGCTATCTCATCTAGAACTTCTGCCTCTAAGACATCAGACTTATGACCCAGTCACTTCCCAAACCTGCAGAACCCCAAGATTTAGAGATCCCAGAAGCTGCAATACAAGCTTTTGCTGCTGGCCTAATGAACTCCAACTTGCTAGTTCGACATAAGGACTGTAACCCTTGACGATCTGAACGTCCGAGTGCCTTAAGACATCAGTAGGGCTGGGACACTTTAAAGCTGTGTCCTGACACACAAGGCCTGTTTGAGAGCTGTAACACTAGAGAACGTCACATTCTGCACCTCCAACCCTCCTGATGCTGCTGCTCACTACTGTCATACACTAAGAGTTATGAAAGCTGCCCAAAGAGAGCACATGAAGAGGTTTGTCTACCTTTGATTTTCATTTGGAAAAGCAAAAGTACATCGGCTAGTGCAGCAGTTCTCAACCTATGGGTCGTGATCCCTTTGGAATCGAGCGACCCTTGCACAGGGGTTGCATATCATCTATCTCTCATTTCAGAGATTTACATTAAGATTCACAGCAGTAGCAAAATTACAGTTATGAAACAGCAAAGAAATTAATTTTCTGGTTGGGGGTCACCATAACATAAGGAACTGTATTAAAGGGTCACAGCATTAGGAAGGTTGAAAAACACTGTGCTAGTGGATTGGTATCACTCAGAATGCCAAGGTCGCCACTTTCAGTATTCATCCTGTAAAATGTGGACACTTTATCATCTGCAGAAGTTTGACGTCCCCTATGCCTTTCGTCATTGTTTAAGGCTATGTCTTGAGTTATTATCTAGTTTGTAGCTATGGGTAATAAAGAGAATTGGAGAGAAAGAATGCCATTTTTGTTTTCTGACTGTATCTTAGAATGAACTTTCAAGATAATCTAAACCAAGTAAAGCAAAGCACAAATGCAGATTTAACTGTACGCAATTTGACAAGTAACTCTGTGAACATTTTTAGGGTAATGCAGTAGAACTACCCCCTACCACCATCACATTTCAAAACTTAAATCCCTAAGAGAGAATGAAAACATAAATACTGAGGATGGGTATTTGAGTTCATGAAGTAGTACTGATCAACTGGTAGAGACCATGGGATCGGAGTCTTGGATTCTACCAACCTCCTCCAATGAAGAAAGTGTTTACCTCATCATCTTTGCCTCAATAAGTTTAACAAAGTGCTAGAAGAACAATATACAACCTACAACTTGGATGACACATTAAGTTTTAATTACAAAAACACCTTTGCTATCTCAAATGATTTTCCATAATGATGGTAAATAGAAAAAAAAATATTTACATATTTCACTTACATAATTAGGTTTCTAAATTAGAAATAATTACTCTCTGTCAAAATATATGTATCATTAGTGAAAGGATAACTTATTATTTTCTTGCTTTCTGTGTCTTTTGTTGTGGACAGACTAGTTTGGACTTTAGGACCCTGAAACAAAATCAGTAATCAATTTAGTTCATGACTAAGGCTTTGCTACTAATAAATAAGACAAGAGAAGTGACCATACATGTAAGACATCAGGCATTCATGACTTAGTGACTCTGAACTATAAGTAGGCCTTTTGCAAGATCTATACTTTGAATATTAAAAGCAATACTATGTTCAAGTATAGGTCTACTTCTTTTGAAACAAAGTTTCAATAAGAGATACTGATTTCTTGATTATAACAACAGGAGGAATATCAGGCAGGTTCTTGTCTTCCTACAATTTAATTTTACGTAGTGAAATTTTCCTTTCATTTCAAAAGTTATAATGCGGTAATTCACACAGACCAATGAATGGAATCTCAGTGTAAGTTCCTATTGAGGTTTGCTACATACAAATATATTTAAACTTCACTTGGCCAGGTTCCTGTATGAAGAATCCTGAACCAAGTTTCCTATAATGCATAATGCTTAGTTTTAGCTGAGTTTAAGTATCCCACTTAGTCAGCTGAGCTTAAGTATCCCATAGAGTCTACCTGACACATGATGAATCTATTGCATATGCAACTTTTACCAGTGAGAAAAGGAAAGGGCAGGTTACCAGATCAGTGTGATTATTTCCATGATTCTAGTTCTTTCTCTCCTTGTATTATACTATAGCACTTCTATTACAGGCAAATTAAACACAATTTATGTTTAATGATATGTCACTTGTATGGAAGACAGAGACAAATGTCCAATTCCACCCTCTGATGTATGTATCATCTGCTCACCTTGACTGTGGGTTAGATCTGTGACTTTATCTGAACCACAGGATATAGTAAAGTGATGGGCTGTCACTGACATGATTTTATTACTATGTACATCTAATCAATCTTCCTGGCAAAGTCACAGTCCTCCTTTCCTGACTTTCAGAATGTGACACATCATGAAGTGCATAGCAATGATTAGATACCTGTATGCTAAGAAATGGAAAGCAGTCTCTGTGACCTGGGTTTTCCCATGAACCACTCTGGAACACTTACACCTGAAGTCACATGGAAAACAGATCCCTCCATAACATAAAGCACTCCGACGTTAGTCTTTCCTAAGCAAACCTCTGATGACACAGTAGCAGCAGATACTAGATTGCTGTAATTTTTACTCTTTGTCAATTATACCTCTTATTTCTCAAACACATTAGCCACAATTATTCATTGTTACAAAGTAAATTTCACATCTGGATTGTCTGTAGGTTTTTAATTTTTTGTCTTTGTCTTTGTTTTGTTTGTTTAGCATTGATTGTTTCCTATGAACCCCCTCTCTTCCAATGGGCATTAACCTTTTAAAATTGTGTATATTGTTTATATATAAATAAATCATTTCAAGAATCCTGGTGATTTTTTCCTCTCCATTTTCAGCCTTGTTTCTAAGAGGCATACACAGAATATTCAAGAGCCACCATAGTGAAAATGACACAGACTTCATGAGGTCCCAAATTCCAAAGTATTCAAATAACAATGCAAATGTACTTAGACTGGCTTAAGACAATGTAGTGCTCTATGATGACAAGTTGGGTGGATGTTGAGATCCACAGCCAAGCACCAGGCCAAGCTCCAGGGGTCCAGTCCAAGCGAGGGAAGAGGGATTCTATGACCTAGGGCCATCAAGATCATGATGGGGAAACCTACAGAGACAACTGAACCAAGCTAGTGAGAACTCAGGAACTTTAGTCTAACAGCTGTAGAGCCTAAAGCTGCATGAGACTGAACCAGGTCCTCTGCATAAGCGAGATAGTTGTATAGCTTGGTCTGTTTAAGGGGCCCCTGACAATGGGATCAGGATCTATCCCTGGTGCATGAGCCCATTATCTATGGTGGGACACCATGCATAGCCTTGATGTGGGAGAGGGGGCCTTGGACCTGCCTCAACTGAATGTACTAGACTTTGTTGACTCCCCGTGGGAGGCCTTACCTTTTTGGAGGAGGGAATGAGGGCTGGGTTGGCAGGGAAGGCTGGGGAGGCAGGAGGAGGGATGAAAGGGGGATCTGTGGTTGTCAGGTAAAATGAATAAAATTTCTCTTAATAAAGAAAAACAAACAAACAACAAGACAATGTAGTGCTTTAAAAGGAAATCGTCCACAAAGGGAGTGGCATTATTACAAGGTGTGGCCTTGTTGGAGGAAGTGTGCCACAGTGGGGGTGGGTTTTGAGTTCTCTTTTGCTCTGGCTTCCCACAGTGTGAATGTTAGTCAACTTCCTGTTGCCTGCAAGATGTGAGACTCTCAGCTGTCCCTCCAGCACCACGTCGGCCTGCGTGCCGCCATGCTCCCTGTCATGACGATAATGGACTGATCTTCTGAAACTGTAAGTGCGATACCTCAATTAAATGTTGTCCTTACAAGAGTTGCCATGGTCATGGTGTCTCTTCACAGCAATGAAAAGCCTAAGACAGACAGTCACTGCTTCTTTCTAAATCTTAGGAAAGAAATTTCCAATATAACGTTATGTAGAGGATATACTTTCAATTCAGATTTCCCAAATGTCTTCATATGAAGGACTATGCTGATGAATTCTAGAAATTTATCATCATATTAGGGAATTAATTATCCTTTAAAAAAATAAATACCTGAGGAAAATATCAGAAACAGCTGTTTACTTATAAATTCTACTGTTGGTATACAATATGTTATGTTCTATTGTTAATTTTATAAGCTATGGAAATACAAATGTGAATATTAAATATTCATGTGTATGAAAATCATCCTATAGAATCATAATAAATTAGTGAACTGTTAGAGTTTGGTGGTATATTTTGTTTTAAATTTTCTACTTTAATTTCATGTTCTTCTCCATGTAATTTTCACAGTCTTTCTTAGTTTTTAATAGCATATTCTCCCATAATCTTTTTTTAATTAAAGAAATTCTTTTTATTGATTCTTTGTGGATTTCATATCATGCATACTAATCCCATTCATCTCCCTGTCCCTTCATATCTGCCCTCTGCCCTTGCAACCCTCCCCCAAAATAAAATAAAAATTAAAGGAAAAACAAATAAGAAAATCAAAAACAAATAATCTAACAGACTACGTGGAAGCTGTAGTGTGACACAGTGAGCCCTATAGTATATCCTTTTGTCCATACAACTTTTCTTATGAGTGTTCATTGCAATGGGTTATTGGTCTGGTTTGAGGTCTCTGGCTTCTGCTACACCTGCAATAATGGGCCTTCACTGGAACTTCTGTTGAATATCTGGTGGTTGCCTTGTGTCATGGAGATCCTGCAGCTTTGTTCCTGCAGGTCTGGCCCCTTCACATGCTGGAGCAGTTCATAGATGAGCTAGATATTGGGCTGGGGCAGCTCATGGCCCTGGATCTGGGTCTGGGTGGTAGCTGGGTTGATTAACCTGTCATCTTTCCCTTCTGAACACCATCAGGGCGAGCTCTCCAGCATCACCCCATGTAGCTCACCCACTGCAGCAAGAAGCAGCTCTCTTGCTTTCAGCTCACTACACCCACACCAGCAGGGCCAGCTCTATTGCCCAGGCTCAGTGTATGGTCCACTCTACTGCAGTTGGTGAGGTGCAGGACCACTTTTGCCACTCTAGTGTCCTCGAAGCCAGTTCTCCTTCCTGCCATAGGTGGCATGGGGTAGAGTGGGGGTCCTTCCCTTGCCCATGCTGCCACATGGCGGTAAAGGGAGGGCAGAATCAGCTCTCTGTTCTGATGATCTCTGGGCTACCTCACCTGCACCCCAGCTCACAGGGTTAGCTCTACTGTGTTGTCGTGGTGAGGTGCAGGGCCCATTCTCCAAAGTGCTGCTGCTGGTGAGGGGCAGGGCCAGCCTCCCACCCTCCTGAATGTGCAAGGGCATCTCTCCCTCGCTCACTCCACCATGTGGCAGATGAGGGATGAGGCCAGATCTCTCATGCATGTTCACATGGCCAGATCACCTGAGACCCCATCACCAGGGTCAACTCTATTGTGATGCCCAGGTGAAATGGAAGGCCCAGTGCTGAAACCTATGAGGGGCAGAATAAGTGCTCCAACTTTTCTGCCTTCAGTAGGTGGCAAGGGTTGAGGGAGGCATCTCTCCTTCAACCACACCACTGTGTAACAGAGGCCATGGGTACATACATGGCAGACAGCTAAAACTCTGCCCCAGGACACTTGCCCTGGGCATCATTATGGTGAGTGAGTGAATGGTGGAGAAATGGGAGAGAGAGGTAGAAAAGGTTCAAATGCTGGGGAGAGAGGCAGATCTGAAGAGTCAAGGGCAGTGAGCGACCAGCTGATGTGGGTAGCCTGCTTGTCACCTGGGGCCATGATGATATCCAGGCCGGGGCTGCTGCCAAGGGTCATGTCTGGGTCCGTGGCCTTGATGAAGTCGGGGTTGTCTGTGTTGATCTCAGGTATTCTCAGGTTCTTATTTTCTCCATGTTGTTTTTCTTGTGACTTTAAATTCTATCTTCTATCCTGCTAGTAAGTATGTGCTTGAAATCAATGCTTCTTCCGGTGGCTAGAATGATGTAATAAAATAAAATAGTTTACATTACTTTTTTCCTTAGCTCCACATATTTTCTTGGAAAGGATATAATTTTTTTCCTGCATATCACCATAATCAATACATTTTAGATTATGCACCTTACTTTAAATAGGTTGTGTAGGTCAGCATATATTTCTTAATTACTGAAATACACAGACTATTTTAAGTGATAGTAACACTAGTGTTCCAGATTTCAGCCTTCCCTATCTTTTTTTTTAATAAATAGCTCTATAAAAAGATCTGAGCAATGACAATATCAATAGAAATATTAGTGACTAAGGGGAAAAATGTCATAGGGCTCCACCCTTAGACAAGGAATGGCTGTCATCTAATGATTGCTGATGGAGGGAGAATTAGCCTCTCCCAGTAATGAGTCCTTAGAATGGTCAGCCCTGGAACTTTATACATGCAAACAGCAAAAAGGGCTCAACAGGTTGTATTTGTATATTTCTGTATACATAAGCTTATTATGGAATAGTAGTATAACAAAAGATAATATATAATTAATATAATCAATCTGAATATAATCAAAATAAATATAATCAATTTTAGAGTGAGGATGGGACATTAAAAGAGTTTAAGTGGGTGGATAGGGAAGGCCTGGATGGAAGAAAAGAAAGGGGAAGATACAGAATTAAAAACGGTGCAAAATATAAAATGAATTGATTGAAGAACAAAGAAATAATTGAGGCAGATCTTCTCCTACAGTCTTCCTTTATCACCTCATCTCTTTGTCTCAGGTGCCAAATTCCACAGGCATTCCCTGGAAACCCACAAGCCTCACTAGCCACAGAAGTAAGTAGGTTATTGTGATGGTTTGAAAGAAAGTGGCCCCCAAAAGGAGTGGCACTAATGAAAGGTTCCTTGTTGGAGGAAGTGTGTCATTGTGGAGGTGGGCTCTGAGGTAGGTCTCCTATGCTCAAGCTACACCTAATGAGACAGTTCACTTCCTGTTGCTTGTTGATTAAGACATAGGTCTGCCTCTCAGCTCCAGTACCATGTCTGCCTGCATGCTGCCATGTAGCATGAATCTTAAAAGTTCTTATTAATAAAAGCAAACCTGAAGCCAGTTCTTGGGGTGAACACTGGAAGATCAGAGAGACAGAACGAGCCACAGCTAACCTCACCTGGCAAACTTCTCAGCTGGTCTTGCTTCCTCAGACTGGAAGCCTCTATGTCCTCATATCCGAATGACTCTCAGCTGAACTGCTGCTAGAAGCCTGAATGCTTAACCAGCCCAAATGCTTCTCCAGGCCAAATGCCTACCCAGGCCAAAATGCTTACTCAGACCAAATGCCTCTAGTTTCTGGTCCTCACGCTTTATGTACCTTTCTGCTTTCTACCACCACTCCCTGGGATTGAAGGCTTGCTTTCTGGGATTAAAGGCGTGTGTCACCACGCCTGGCAGTTTCCAATGTGGCCTTGAACTCACAGAGATCCAGAGGGATTTCTGTCTCTGGAATGCTAGGATTAAAGGCGTATGCTACCACTGCCTATCCTCATGTTTAATATTGTGGCTGTTCTGTCTCTGACCCCAGATAAGTTTATTAAAGTACACAGTATTTTGGGGAACACAATACCACCACACTGCCATATCCCATTATGATGATAATGGACTAAACCTCTGAAACTGTAAGCCACCCCATTAAATATTTTCCTTTATATAAGTTGCCATGATCATGGTGTCTCTTTACAGCAATAGAACCCTAATGAAGACAGCTATTATTAATCTCCCTCATATCCCTCAATTCCAATCACCCAGTCTTATCCCCAGCTTTGTAGCAGACCAACTGCTATAGCCTGATCCTCTTTGTCTTCTCCTCCTCCTTCTTTCTTCTTTCCTCCTCCTCCTCCTCTTCCTCCTCCTTCTTCTTTGCTCCCAGAGGCCTATACAGAACCTGGTGGCTCAACAAGCTTTCCTTTCTCCTATGGACTTCTCAACCAATCACCAACCCATGCATCTTGGCCATCTCTAATAGTTAGTGTCAGCTGTCAATAACTAGAAACACATTCTACTTTGGACCCTAGATAGGATCTAAGAAGCACTCCCTCCCAGGAAACCCACCGCAACCACACAATCCTAAAACCAGAGAGGGCAACAAAATCAAGGAAGAAAACACCAACCCAACAAAGACAAGACCATATATCAGCACCCAGAATTGCAATCATCCCAAACCTTGATGCTTAGAGGCTAGCATAAAAGCACAATCAATAACAGCCAGGGCAACATGTTTCCACTATAACCCAGCAAATGAAAGATGGAGAAAGAGGATGAATAGTCCTACTGTGCAAGCAGCATGTTCAGGGAAGTTTACTGACAAAGAAAAGAGCATAGAAATCATGCCCGTGGATCTTTCTCTTGGTAAGATTTTGTGTTTTTCCAGTATATTTTTAGAATATTTCTTGATTTTATGCTGAATTACCTTTAAAACTCAGTCCAAATTAGTCTTGTAAAATTATTTGAACAAAATTTGTATGTGTCATATAAATGACTTGCTAACATCACTAATTCAGCAATGTTAGATTTTTTCTGACCTTACTAATAGACATGATGTCTCAGCAAACACTCTGATCTTCTGCGCTTGTAATCTTTCCTTCCTCTCTTCCATAATGTCCCTGAGCCTCAGGTGCCAGGGCAGTTTTACAGATGAATCCTTTTAGACTGGACTCACGTAACAATAATTAATGAAAATAGATGCCATGATTTGAAAGAGGTTAAGGTAGGGTATGTGGGAGGGTTTGGCAGGATGAAAGGGAAGTAAAAAAAAATATGTGACTATATTATAATCTCAAAAAATAAAATAATAAAATAAAAGGCATAAAAACATGCTACTAGTTGAGGAAATTAAGACTAGCAATCGTTTTAGCAATCATGATAGTAACAATTATAAACTTTAGGATTTAACCAAACTGAGTGATACTAAGCTAAAGATTTCTGCCAGTTTGTATATGTAGCCTATATGTAATTTCAATGGCAAGTGGCAGTTCCTCTGGGTACTTTTCATCAAATCTCATGTCTGTAACATTAGCACATAGAAGCACATTTCATTACTTTTCGCATGTTTTCCACTGGTGTCTTTTGCTCATTTTTGAACTATATAATCCCTTTCTTACCACGAGAATACTAAGATAATCAAAAATGAACTTCATCTACTTTTATTGCACCCAAGACATGTTTTTCTTTGCATTCTCAACATCATTCTTAACATTGTGATAGTTTTTCCACCATTACTAATGATTAATCTTTTGTAACACCAATGCTCTATTTTACAGTTTCACTATTTTCTATTTCCTAAAAGCTATAAACATCATCATTTTTTAAAAATCTTCTCTTTCAGCCATGCATAACCAGCCATGGGTAACAGAGATGAATAATTGAAAATGCATTGAATACAGACACACCAAGGATTGTATTGCACATTTTTTCCTTTTATTTAAACATTGGAACATTGCGATGTTGCTTAATCTTTATGATCCTTAGCTTATCTAGTTACAAACACACACTCACATTTACCTTCTGGTTTTCATGTATGAATTGATGCCATCTACATGAAAATGTTAAGTGTATTGCATCTAGCATTCCATAAGTATTTAATAAATTAAATAGCATTTGTATAATAAGTTTATAGCAATATAAACACATCAATCCTTTATCTTACTGAGACACATGTTTCTTTTGATTTTTACTTATACCACATTCACAAGTTGGATGTGTATTCTACTTCTCTCTCAATAAAGCCAATAGTTGCATATGAGTTAATAAAAGACATGATTGGGTCATGGACTTCTCTGCGCTGTCTGTAGAGGTAGAAATATTTTGATTATAAAACTTGAAATTTTTGCAGAAGCTCTGCAGCCAGAGGACCTGAAGACACTTGTTTTACTTCAGTCCACCTCTTGTTTATGCAGAACTGTCTAAAGATGTGTCCTGTTTTTGTACCTGTGTACCACTTGAGGTGACATTTTGGGACTCTTACACTTTTGTAAAACAGCTTGAGTGTGAAGTGTACACCATACTGTCATGGACCTAGCATACGTTCTACTCTGTTATGCTAACTCCTAGTCAGACCGAAGCTTGGTTACTTTATTCTAACTGACTCCAGGGATGGCATTGATCTCTTTCTTCAGTGTACTGCTGGACTTCCTTCTGTGTAGCTCAGGCTTGTGTGCTTTAAATTCAACAAAGTCATAAACATCCAACAGGTCTTAGAGTTCTGCCATTCAGGCTATGTATTATATATCTAGTGGGACTTCAGGTAGATTAGAGGTGTGGAGAGCCTGTGGTTCTTCAAACTTGTCATTGACAGTTGAAATAAAAACAATCTGTTACAGGTTATACCCTAAACTTGTGGAGTTGACACAGTCTAGGGAGTTTGCAATGAGATGTGCATTGTGGTGTTACACTCAGTTAGATGCTTTTATAACTATTAAATTTTATGGAGATGATACATTTTAGTTGTATTTCATACCATTTCTATGTATGTATATTATGTGTGTATATCCTTGTATATGTCTCTATATATCTCTGTACGTATCTATATGTACTTATATGTAAGACAACTACTCAAGATAATTAAATGGCAAAATGAAATTAAAGCCAATCAAATGTGTTTCAGCTAATATACATTAAATATGGGGGCATTTTAGTTTTTAAATGATTACTAAAACTCAGAACGTGTGGCATAATGGTCCTTGCATTCTTTAGCATCATTGAAGACTGACAGTATTGACAGCTCCATGACAAATCACTCCCCTTATCTGAAAAGAGTTATGTGTTCAGAATATAGACCTTTGAATTCATTGAATTTTTTTCTTTAAGCAGCTGTATGCATTATAAAGTTAAATGAGAAATCATGTATATATATAAATTGAGGTGTATCTCAGTGTGATAAAATTAATGTAGTGGAACAAGGCCTGTCCCTGATGCATGAGCTGACTCTTTGGAACCTATTCTCTATGGTGGGATACCTTCTTTAGCTTTGATGCAGGGGTGTGGGGTGGAGTTTGGTCCTGCTGCAACTTGATATGCCATGCTTTGTTGATTCCCAAGAAAGACCTTACCCCATCTGAATGGAGACAGAGGAGAAGTGGATGGGAGGGGAAAAGAAGGGAGGTGGGGGGGAAGGGAACGGGAGGAGAGGATGGAGGGGATACTGGTTGGTATATAAAATAAAGTAAAGAAAAAATAAGAAAGAAACATTTAGGAAAGTTAAATCAGTTATGTGTACATTTTGAATGTGATAGGAGTAACAAGATTGTATTGATAATTAAAAATGTATCACACTATATATTTAATCAGACTAACTTTTGCATGGAAATTATGAAATAAAAAGATCCATTGTCTAGATTCAGTGTTTAAGAGCATGTTTTGTTCTTCCAGAGGCTATGTGTTCAATTTTCAGTACTTATACCAGGTAAAACTATGCCATGGGTAAGTTTTACCCATGTAAAGTGCTTTGGGACCCAATTCCCTCTTCTAGCCTCTATAAGCACCCACGAAGCACCCCCACACACTGAGCATACATGTACACAGGTGCACACATAGACATATACATAAAAATAGAAATCTATCTTAAGAAATTATTGTCTGCATTTCAGGGAGATGGTTTACTTGATAAAGTTGTCATGCAAGTTGTTGGACCCGAGTTCTCAGCTTCACAACCCAAGTGAAAAATAATATATGAACATACTTGTTTGTATGCAGTTGAAACACCAGTGCTGAGGAGGCAGAGACTGGTAGATTTCTGGTGCTCACTGGCCAAACAGCTTAGCTGACACGGTAAATTACAGACCAATGAGAAACTCTGTCTCAAAAAATAAAAACAAACAGAAAAGTATGTGGATGATGCTTGAATAATGACAACTTGGTTTTCTTTGGGCTTCCAACTGCACACGCATGAACATGCATATACACACATACCCACACACATATTGTTTCCTGTGTATAACATCTATGGATCAGAAGATGAGAAAATGTTTTCTTTTGAATAGAACCACAATAAATCTATAAGTGGCAGTAACATAAGACTATTTTGAGTCTTTCGATTTGTGTTTTTTTTTTGAGGCTTCCAACTGCACACACATGAATTGTATACACACACATATATATATATATATATATATATATATATGTATGTATGTATTGATTTTAAATATGTGATCCTACGTAGTACTTTTCATACTGATTTTTAATACGTTACTCATATTTCCATGTAGTATACATCCCAACAGTTTCCTTAATGCATAAATCCTAATATTTCTTTCATTTCTGCTAAATGTCCATTAAATCTAAAACCACAACTCAAGAAAGAACTAGCTAATTTACACAGTTCATCTTATTCAAGCATATCAGTACACAATCACAACACTATGCCTTCATCATTTGTATAGAAAAGAGCTTTGGGGATTAAGGGTACACTTAGGAGATAAGCATTGTATGTAAATAGCCTAAAGCATGAGACTCTTTCTTTTACTTTTTCTTACTCTTTGGTTCAATTGTGTATCTTTTTCCTTTTCCTTTCTTTCTATTTTTTTTTTGTTTGTTTGTGTTTTGTTTTTCGAGACAGGGTTTCTCATGTAACAATCCTGTCTGTCCTGGGACTCAGTTTGTAGACCAGGATAGCCTCAAATTCACAGAGATCTGCTTGTCCCTGCTTCCCAAGGGCTGGGATTAAAGGCGTGCACCTCCACCACTGGCTCAATTGTATATCTTACTTCATATACAATATTTGTATTTCAGAAATTAAGTAAAATAAATTTAAGTAATAATGGAAGCATAGTAAATTAGCTTAAATTGTAATACTTTGGATTTCAAAGCCAAAAATGGTTTAAATTTTTTAATTAAAAATTAAGAGTTAACTAAATCACTCATAACTATTTAATTTATGCTTAAAACATGTTATCTTCAAATATTCATTTTGGGGACTAGAGACATGGCTTGGTGGGTGAAGAGAGCATTTTCTGCAAGCATGAGGACCTGAGCTTGAATTTTCATCATCCAAAAAGAAAGCCAGGCCTGGCTGTTGCATTCTGCAACCCCCGGTGTAGGTTAGTGAAGGCCCATCCCAAGAGCTAGCCCAGGCAGTAGTGCTTAAGATACTTCTAACTCTGTGAGAGACTTCATCTAAAGGTAATGACACTGAAAATGAGCAACAGTAACTCATGCAAACATAAAGCACTATAACATGAATAAAGTTCATGTTATTTTAGCTAACATTTATTAAATATTATAAATCTTTAAGATTAATGTAAAGCCTGCGATATGTGATATGTTTTGAAGTACTAATCAGCTCTCTCTGCATACATATTTTTTTAGTACTTAAAACAATGGACAGGTATAGCAGGAATCTTGGAAGGTCTTATTAAAATCAAACCTGAGGCCAGTTATTGGGGTGAATGCTGGAAGATCAGAGAAGCAGAACAAGCCACAGCTACCTCAGCTTGCCAGTTCCTCAGCTGATCCTGTTTCCTCAGACTGGAAGCCTCTCAGTCCTCATCCAGAATGAATCTCAGCTGAACTGCTGCTCGAAAGCCTGAAAGCTTAACCAGCCAAATGCTTCTAGTTTCAGGTCTTCACGCCTTATATACCTTTCTGCTATCTGCCATCACTCCCTGGGATTAAAGGCTCACTTCTTGGGATTAAAGGCGTGAGTCACCATGCCGAGCTATTTCTAGTGTGGCCTTGAACTCACAGAGATCCATGCCTCCAGAAGGCTAGAATTAAAGGTGTGAGTGCCACCATTTTCTAGCCTCTGTATCTAGTGGCTGTTCCATTCTGTGACCCCAGATAAGTTTATTAGGGTGCACAATATTTTGGGGAACACAATACCACCACAGACCGGTTCCACAAATCAGATTAGATAAACCTCCAAATATTCATATTCCTTATTTCACCCACAGTCTACCAAGGTTTTCCTCTTATTTAATAAAATTTTTGAGGTCATTGAATAGAATGCCATGAAGAAAAACTAGGTGAGGCTTTCACAATAATGCTGTACCCTATTTGCAACACCATCAATGGTATAGCTCAAAAGTCAAACACTGAAGAAAAACACAAGTCACTAATGGTTGCAGCTTAAACATAACATGAATTAGAAAGGTTGGAATTCTGTGTAAATGTTATTTGAGGCAACTTTTATTCAAATGTCGTTTTTCTTGCTATGCAAATGAGCAATATACAAAATGAATTTTATTCAATGCTATTCTCTATTTATTTGGCCAACATGTAATATTCTATTCTGCATATGTGTATTAAAACAGAGCTTCTAGCTAATTTTATGCAGCATGTATACTGTTGGCAAAAGGTTAAAATTCTAGCAACTTGGGCCCTTATTTCTGTCTTTATTTCTCTATTTTTTTAGCAAAGATGCCATGGTTCAATCTATAATCGTTCAGTTGCAAACAACACCCTGATCCTATTATTTCTCCCTCTGCCAGAGTCATCTGCAAAATTCTAACTCAAGTTATACCCAATTACTTGCCTATTTCATGCCACCACCAATGCAGCAGACAGCAGCTGGAGGCAAACTCTCCATTGATTAACTGGTCTCATTTTTCTCAGGGAAAATGGATGTCACTCAAATATTCCTGCTGTGATGAAAACCTGATCTCTTTGCTTATCCTCAAAATATAATTCCCTCTTATTTTCTCTATGATGAATTTTCTTTCTCATGTATTGAATGGCCCATTTCTCTTTTCCCAGATAGAATAAGTTTCCATCACCCTTTCCAGTACAGTAATCATTTCTAAATCCTGAAGTCTTCAAACATTTAATTTCTTTAATAATTTCTTTTTGGTGATTTGTAGACATTTTCATTTCTTTCAAAATTTCTGTTTATAGAATTACATTTCTTTTTGTTTCTTTGTTTTTATATCTACTAGTGTCTGTTTGATGAAGTTCAGTGCTCATTGCCAAGAGAATTCTCTTTGCTATACCCATCAGTGACTAAGCAACAGGGACCTTCTTTGTCTGACCTTCAACTTGCTTTAATCTTTTGTGCCTAACAGTCTTATGATTGTTCTATACAGTTTCCCTTCTATGGAACTCTACCTTTGTAGCAATCTCATCTGCAATTTTCTCTGTTTACTCTTGTTTCTCATCTCATTATCCTTCTTAGATATTCAGAACAATAAATCTCTTTTACATAGTAGTCCATCAGGAAAAAGCAATGACTTCATTGAGGCTGCTTTTGTGTCTCCTTCAGAATGTCACATGAGGAAGAAAACATGTTGATCATTTCATGTTAAAAATATGTAGACTTGAACCCAACAAGCTTATATATTTTATATTTTATGTTTATTGTCTTTGAAACTAACACATGATATATGTTTTATGTAATATATTTTATTATTTCTTAGCTTTCTTTCATTTAGGATCTAAAAGCATTGCAGTCAGGAAAGATGGATGTACAAACATAATACATACATCTCTGCCATTTGTGAACATTGTATAATTTAGTTCTTTGAAGGCACTAGATCAATTGTTATTGAAATATGCATTAAATAATCTTCACAAAAATGTTTATGGGTTTTAAAAGAATGAGGATGAAGAGGCCAACATGATTGACATATTTTGGTTGATTTAGGAACTGAAAACTGTTTACCGCTCACCATATGTAAATATTCAGTGAATGAGGAGAATCAGAATTCATGAGAGAAAATTAACCTTTGTTTCCTATGAAAGACTTTCTGTGTGCCCACAAATAAATAAAATAGAGATATAAAAAATAGAAGTGAAAAATACACCAGAAATGAAGATGACAGCATAGTTCATGTTCCATTTTATCTTTCTGGGATCATTTAAAATATAATCATATGCTTAAAATTAACAGATAAAATCAATTTGTGCCTACTCAGGGCTTCCATTTTGTTTCTGCCTCAGAGTTTGATTTAGGTTGTAGGTACAGAATTCTCTAGCTTTCTTCCTCCTCAAACTCATATTATGAACTGAATTGCTTCCTTCCAAATTCAAACTTCAAGTCCCAACTTCGAGATGCCTCTCTAGGAAAATAATTGAAAGCTAAATGAGATTAGAGTGGACCTATTGCAGAGTCTTTTGTTGTTCAAAACATCAGGACACATGGCAAGTTTCTATTAGCGAATATGCTAATAAAAGGAATGTGTTAACTACAGAATATTGTCAGTATCATCAAGCATCATATTTTCTGACTGTAAGAAGGGATGACATAAATAATTATATATATATTAGCTAGGAATAAGAATTTTTAGTACAGTATTTATAGCTATCAGATCCTTGGATATTAAGATGAAATTAGAAACATTCTGTATCTTTTCAAGTTTCTTTCCTACCTCCTGGCATGCAGATTATTAGCATACTTGCTTCCACATGAAGTGTCTCACAATTACCCTTCTAGATTATCATGGTGTCAGCAATGTAATGGGCCAGAGTGTAGTTCTATGGGGCAACTAGATATTTATGAGCTCTTCAGGTACTATATAGTTTAGAGTAAGACACAGAAAGTAACCACAAAGTAGCTGGAGTATTTGTTATTTGTATCTAACAACAATACAACATGTGAAATAGTGACAATTCTGCCATCTAGTTGAGCTTAGAGTCATTGTAAAATATGCACGTAGCTTCTACAGTGAAAGACTGAAAGATTATATAGTTGTATGGCAAATTATAAGCTCTTTAGATTTTTAAGTATGGTATTAATCTCTTCATCTCTCCTGGAATAGGGAATAGCTTTGGGTTTATTATTCTGACTAGGCTAATTTGACAGATTTATGCACGAAAAGGTGGTTGATCCTATAGGTCAAGGACTTAGGAAGCAGTGATTTAACTAATCAATATGCCATTCTGAATCATGAACCCTAAAACTGGGAAGTAATAAGGATTATAGTTCTGTGGAACCAATAATATCAATGATAAGACTACTTTTAGTCATTATTTAACCCATCCTATGATCTATTTATATGCCCAGAATAAGTGGTATGAGGATTGTGATATTTCAATTGTTCACGTATCAATCATTTCAACTTTGATATTTTGCCTCAATTTGTTAAACACACCTTGTTATTATTATTTCCCTGTGTGTGCATTTGTATTTTTCTCCTAGCTTTCATTACTTAATACCATGATAATAGAGGTATTTTTATCCTTCATATTCCAGTGGAAATAACTACTGTCTAATTTGACAGCAGTTCAGGTAAACACTTAGTAATAAATAATTACACATAGACATGACGTGGCAGCAAGTTGTCACCAACAAGCCCAGCATTTATTTATTTTCACAATATTAATAGGCGCTAGATTTTCCACATCATACTTTTGCTTGTTTTTTAATGCACTTGGTATTGGTAAACCTTACTGTTCTGTGAAATTTCTATTCTCTAAAACTATTGACTTCAGTTAACATTAGCACTGTTTAGAGGGAGATGCAATTGAAGCTTACTTATAGCAGATGACATGTCTAAATTTCTAAAGCAGTGTAATTGTCCATTCATTTGGATCATTGCTTACATCTCCATTCCATGTCACTCCTGAATTCCTTATCTTATTTTCTAAGAAGAAAGATGCACATAATATTCCACAGAAATGATTGAATTGTTCATCATCGAAATCATTATTGATTATATGCACAATTTATAAGTTATGTGAGTTTTTAGAAATAGTCTATCTGTTCATTGAGAATAATAATTGACCTGATTATATGCCATTATAATTTAATTAGATTTATGAGAAAAGACATATCTCATATAGGTTTGATTTCAGGATAACTAATAATTTTATTTTCAAGCCATAAATAGGGACTTGAGAGACAGATCAATGGTTATAAGCCTATCTTCTTACAGAGGGCCTGAGTTCAGTTCTCAGCACCCACACTGTGCAGCTCACAACCACTTGTATTGATAGTTCTTGCATCCAGTGGCTTTGGTTTCTGGGAACACCTGTACCAACACAGAGTTACAATAATTAAAAATAAAATATATCTTTAAAAGTAAAACAAATAAAACTACAAATATCAGTATTAATTTTATGTGGTATGACAACTTAAAATTGTTATGACTCAACTCATATATGTTTATGGAATGATACATTTGCATATATGTTTAAGGAGTTATACAAATGAAATAAAACATATGTTTATCTGTTTATGTCTGGGTTACTTCACTGAGAATGATTGTTTCCCCTGGAACCTTTTTGAAAATAATTTTATCCAGATTACCAAGTACACCTATGTAGCTAAATTTGACTGTTAATTTATAACCCCTCATTTTATTGAATATTCATTTGCCTTCATTAGAACTTATTATTGTCTCTAAAAATACATATTTCACTATATTTTTAAAGGCACACTGTCATAATTTCATTCTTATCATGCTTGAGGCCTCAGGTTCACAGAAGTTTTAAAGAAAAGAGGTCACAACCTCTATTTTTTGTATCTTTCAAAATGATAAATGTTTATAGAACCTTAGTGCTGGGTACGTGAGCTCCTTCTGTCCTTTTTAAATTTTTACTTATTCCACTGTTAGCCTCATGTGGCTTATGAAACAAAATACTATCTCAGCACTAATGAATTCCATTGTGTGTAACCATCCCTGACCTCTGTCTTAAATTGAAAATTGAGAAATCCATTATTTGATGTGGCGAATTCACTTGGAAAACAACTACATTTCAAGCTTGATATGGAAAGATTTTAACTCTCTGTTTTTAACCACTTAAAATGTGCTCCTCTCCACAGCATCAGTTTTCTGTTTAAATGATATCAACCTTTGCCCATCCACTCAAAGGCAGAATCCCACATCTGACTGAACCTCAAGAGTAAATTAATGGGAAGATGGGAAGACCCTGTGGGCTGAGCAAAAATAGTACATCCAAAAATACATTCACAACCCTGTTCCCACTGGAGAAAAAACCGTCTCTTCCAGTACTAGTTCAGTAGTTCCATATCTAAACAATCTGTAAATTTTATACCACAAGGTTCAACAATCCATCAAAATCCTACATACAAGTAACATACAGAATGAAAAGGTTATATTTATGCATGCATCTGTATGTTCAAATACATATATGCATGTAAAAACAATTAATGAAAGAAGAGGTAATGAATTTGAAAGAATGTCAGGAGGAAGAATGTGGAGGGAAGAAAGAAAAGAGAAGTGAGGTAATTATATTGTGATCTCAAAAAATAAAGAAATAATAAAAAGTATATGTTAGATAAGCAGTGCCTTTGACCAAAACCTTCTATTGTGTCCTATGATGAATTATGACTGAAATATTTCTTCTAGGGCTATCACTTCTCTGCTGTCTTGTAACTATTCAATCATTTTGCTGCATTTAAGAAAATAATACCACATATTTCTGTGAGAAACTCTGAGTCTTTCTCCTACAAAAGTTATTCACTCCCAGACACTTACAGCATTCAGGATCTGCATCACCACAGGAAAACTATCCTAATTTCAGGATTAAATAGTATTTTGATTTGTTTTTTAGAATTACAGTTTTCTTGGCCTGAAATTTACATTTTATATGATTGCAGACTTAGTAAAAATGAGTTCATAATGAAAGGAACTTTATCTTTTGTGTAATATTGTATCATCAACACACACACACACACACACACACACACACACACACACACACACAGAGAGAGAGAGAGAGAGAGAGAGAGAGAGAGAGAGAGAGAGAGAGAGAGA